>JANHFP010001892.1:253222-277708 GCA_032468135.1 Calamaria suluensis | reverse complement strand
TCGGTAATTGTTTTTGTTTGCTTTGCATTTGCTTGGGGGTTGATTTGGTGCTAATTGCTGTGGGCTGGGTCGTGACAGCAATCCCAGGTCTCTTTAGAAGTAAAATAATTTACCTTGCAGGATCAGCATTGGAACAGCTGAACAGGATTAATCAACTCTTTAAGACCGAATTCCTAGAGAGGTCCTGTGACTATGGAATTTCCCACAAAGCTCAATTTCTGCTACTTTTTACATCCTTAGTCAATGACAATGATTGGGATTAGGATTTAACATAGCCTCAAATATTAATCTTAACCACTGCTGCCAGCTTCCCATTGCCACTGCAATTATCATACCACATGCAGTACTGTACTGGTCAGTACCTACTTCCGTCCTAATGTAGTCAGAGTTTCTCTTGGTTCCAGCCCAGGGCCTCTATTCATGTACCAACCAGAACTTCTATTCACATCCCTCCCTGGACTTTCTTTTATTTATTTATTGTTTTGTTTTGTTTGTTTGTCAAACATGTACAAGATAGCAGCTATAGGTATAAACATAAGCATAAACAAAGGAAGTAAGTACAGATAAATGGGGAGAGTAAAATGGGGACGGTAGGCACGTTGGTGTGCTTATGCATGCCCCTTTTAAGGACCTACTAGGAATGGGGTGAGGTCCACGGTACACAGTTTGAGGTTGAAGCTATGAGGGTTTGAGGCTGTAACAACAAAGTCAGGTAGAGGATTCCAGGCATTGACCACTCGGTTGCTGAAGTCATATTTTCTGCAATTGAGTTTGGAGCAGTTTACCTTGAGTTTGTATCTATTGTTTGTCTCTGTATTATTGTGTTTGAAGCTGAAGATGTTGTTGACAGATAAGACATTGTAGCAGGTGGTGCAGTTCCAGATAGTCCAATCCCAGAATTTGAAGTCTGGTGGCCTACGGGATTCTATTGTGAGTAGAGGAGTGGAAGTACCTTTGGCCTGCTCAATCGTGTTAATGTTCAGTATACAGTGTGGATTCCAGGCGGATGAGCTGCATTCAAGAATTGGTCTGGCAAAGGTTTTGTATGCCCTAGTTAGCAATACAATGTTACCAGAGAAGAAGCTTCACAAGATTAAGTTAACAATTCCTAGTGCCTTTTTGGCAATGCTGTTACAGTGAGCTCTGGGGCTTAGATCATTTGATTTGAGTACTCCTAGGTCCTTAACACAGTGAAGCTCATCTACGAGATTGTTTCCGCCCAACTGGTATTTGGTGTTCTGATTATGTGTAGTACAGAGCATTTATTAGTTGAGATTTGGAGTTGCCAAATGCGTGACCATTTCAACACATAGTCAAGGTCACTTTGTAGGGAAGCAGCATTGTCAGTGGTGTTGAATAATTTTACGTCATCAGTGAAGAGGACGCAGCTGCTTTAAATATGATCACATAGATCATTGATGTAAAGCAGAACGAGTGTGAATCCTAAAACAATGCCTTGGGGGACACCACTTTTAACAGGTGCTGAACTTGATTTCCCCCCCCCCAATTTTGATTATTTGTTGCCTGTTGGACAAGAATGTGGCTATCCACTTGTGCTTGTGTCCACTTGTGTCCAAAGATGCTTAGTTTCAATAGTAATTTGCTGTGCACAACTGAATCAAAGGCTTTACAGAATTCTATGTAAATTGCATTTATTGCTTTACCCTGGTCAAGATGTATTATCCAAATGTTTCTACAGTGTAGGAGCTGCAGATAACAGGACAATTTTTTTCTAGAACCAAACTGCTTGTTAGCTAGCAGGTTGTTTGTCTCTAAGTGGAAGGTGATTAATTGGTTTATAACTGATTCCATAACTTTACAGATGATGCAACACAATGAGATTAGTCTGTAATTTTCTACTAGACTAGGCTCTCCCTTTTTAAAGATAGGCATAACCGTGGCTCTGAAGGATACCTCACAGACTGTGCATAGAGGTTCAGCTAGGGCAGTGGCAAGCTTTTTCAAAAAGTAGGCACATAATCCATCTTTTGTGAAATAAGCTTGGTGAATGATAGTCCCCTGCTTCACCAGTGCAAAAGAAGGACACAGCTAAAAAGATACTTTCATACCAGCACAGCCAGGGCATTCTCTCATATGTGGAGCTTCTTTCATGGGTGGGGGCACAAGATAAATCCTGGCTACACTGATGTTAAAGAAGGAGGCATAAAAAACCCCAAGTTGTAGGGCATGGTCATTGCAGGCATGGTGGGACCAGGCAGTGAGGACAGTTGGCGAGAGTAGGTAGGCAGACAGCCAAAAGGTGAGTCATAAATACAGCTGGAATTGACTTGAATTTTGTCCATGTGAAATTTTAAATCAATATTTTTTTCCCATTTAATAAAGTTATAAGTGGACTGAGAGACCAGAGGAATTTAAAATATTTATGCTTTTGCTTAAAGATCTGAAAAATAGTATATAATTAAATAATATGCCCAACAACTGAAAATAGAAACTGAGATAGAATTAAATCCATTAAAAGTGTGAAATACAATACAATTTATATGTTTACTTAAATGGAAATACAAAAAGATAAATAAAAAAATATTGGAATTGGAGCACTTGGGACAAGAACTCTTGGACAATGCCTCTTTATTGAATTTACTTGGTAAAAGATCTTAGAATTTCGTGGAATGCCAAAAGCTGATGAAAGACAAAATCCTGCAAAATGTTTCGAATGAATTAAAAGCCAAGAGTGAGCTATAAAAAAGAGTATAAAGTTGGACTATATGATCAGGGATAAATCAGTTATGTTACATGAATAAGAGTTTGGTTTTTTTCTGGCAATTTTAAAAGAGGATAAAGATGAAGGTTGGGAGTCACTGCTTTATTATTCCTTTTGTTTCTTTTCTTTTTTACACTCTCTTTGTTCTGTTATTTTTCTTTCTTTCCATTGCTTCTTTTAAACTTTTATTCTTTTATATTTTAGTTGAATTTGTATTGGTTTTTTCTATGCCAATTTTAAAAAAAATTATTGAAGTTTTTAAAGTTACATAGTAAAAACAAGTAAAATACAAATTATATTAGAAAATTATTAAAAATCACATCAGCTTACCCTGTTTTTCCCTAAAATATGACAATAATAAACCCAATCGGGCTTTTGAGTGCATGGCAATAAGGCCAAGCACTTATTTCAAGGTTCAAAAAAATATAAGACAGGGTCTTGTTTTTGGGAAAACACTGTAGTATAAGACAATAAATATGTGTCTGTGTACACACACAACTATTTACACATAGACATAGACACAGGTAGGCCACACATACATACACCAGGGGATTGGATGTAACATAGGACAGAGAGAAACTATGACAGGATTTTCAAATTCTGTTTCCATAATTTCCTTTTCTTGAACTTTCAACTTTGACTCTTTTCAGTCTAGCCTAAAGACAAATGTCCTCTCACCTGAATACAATCTCTGTCTGCCATTTTAAAGCCTTTTCCCACCAAGGATCAGACAAGGTTGGATAGATGCAAACACCTGCCAGCTGACATGGGCTTAAATTATTAATGCAGCTTTCCCATATTCTCAGATAGAGTTGGAAACTTAGCAAGGCAAGAAATAATTTCCCCCTAAAGATGCACATACACAAAATGTACAAGTGGTAATTAAGGAATGTAATCTTGACAATAAAATTGCATTTCTTTTTAAAATCCAAGCTTGGGTTTGAGGTAAAGCTCTAACATAGATCACTGCATACTAATTATAAAAGACTTTCCACAATAAGAAATACTGAACTCTAGATAATGAATTAACATCAAAGAACAAAGGCCTAAGATTCACAATACCAAAAAAAAATCTTTAGATAATTCATATGATTAAAAATGCCATAGGTTCTTGCGGCTACTATCAAAATTGTATCTAAGCAAGATTAGCTTTCCTGCCATGATTAATTCCTAGTAGAGTGAATTCCAAGTCTTTTTCATAAGAAAGTGGGACAAAAAAGAATCACTATAACAGTTTGTCAATTGGAAGCACTGCCTCATAGTGGACAAAAAGTCATTCTTCGGTTTGAATTTAAAACTATGTTTAATAAATGTGTTTCTCATCATTAAATTATTTTAATTTGCTTCTCTGCCTTTAAATATCCATCACCCAAAACTAGAATGGACGACTAAGCTTCAACAAAAACCTTCTAATAATTCTTGTTGCTTCCTTCTCCACCTGCAATTTGAATTGGCACTATAAAGCTGTAATGACCCAAATGTGTTCCTTTAATCCCTACCCGGATTTTAACCAATCTTCTGTCAACTACTTCTCATTCCAGATAAAAGATTGTATCATTAGTGTTTTGTTTTTTTGTTGTTTTTTTTCCTGGAAAGACATTTCCCTCGTATTTATCTATGACGCATGCCAAAAAAATGTTGACGTTAGCTTCCAGGTATTCAGATTTTTCTTTATTTATTCCATGTTATACAGTCTTTCATCTTGCCGAGCGTCATCAATAAAATAACAGAGACAATAAAAGGCTATAATTTTATGGCTAGCGCTCCAGACAGATGAAAGGATAAAAAACAAATCTGCAGTAGTAAAAAATCTTCACTGCTGCTCTTCCATTCCAACTCATTAATCCTCAGGGACCAATTGCTGCTTTTTCTTAGCTAGGATATATATACTAGTGTCAGCAGAAAAGTGTTGAAAGGTATCAAGATGGTGGGCACACCCGCATAATCAAAGACTTGCCCTTTTGTAAAGTTTTTCATGGGCTCCGCGTAAAAAAAAGTGTAAGGCTTCAATGGCGTGGTTGTGACTGTCATCTTGACTCTCCCCCCCCCCTTTGATGTGCACAAAGCTACTTCCTGAGACTGCAACAGGTGGCAAAAGTGGGAAGGATAGCTGAGCTCCATGCTTTACAGCCTGTAATGGGATTTCCCCCTCCTTTTTTTTTTTTTTTGGCTCACTTTAAATCTTGTCAAAAGAGGGAGACTGCAAAAAGGGGATTATTCCTTTCCTAGCCATGTACCATGTATAAGTGTACATGCAACCTTCCTTTCAGCCTTCATAGAAAGTTAGAGAAAGCCTCCTCAAATTTTCCATAGAGGTGCCTTCTCTGCAGGTGCCTGTCTGGTCCCCTAAACAGTGGCTTTATCATTCAAATTTGAAGTTTAGGCTCACAAAGGCAGCAAGCCCCAGGAAGCAATCTGGAGGGGGACAACTTTTTAAACCAACAAAAACCTGTGAACCAAATAACAAACACTCCATTCACAAGTGCTGTAGTTAACAAGGAGAGTCAAGGTCTAATCTACCATGTTAATTGAATTTAAATTTTGGAGTTGGGAGATTTTTAGCGCTTGCATTACGTATACACGCAAAAAAAAAAATCACCACCACTTATCCCTCCAAGGCAAAGAGCCAATGTAGCCAAGAAAAGACAGGAAACACAGTTTCTAAAAAGCTAGTGACTATCTCCCCCCCTCAAAAAAAGAGGCTTCCATCTGTAGAATGAAGGGCACAATTGATTTTCAAGATAGCTGGTTTTTCTTCAGCGCCTTCTTCTACTGCAGTCCAAATTTTAACTTAAAATTTTCTCTGCTAAATAGTGTCAGTGAAGAATTGCCCACAATCTTATTCCCCCCATTAAAATAAAATAGCAATGTAA
This sequence comes from Calamaria suluensis, assembly GCA_032468135.1. Classification (NCBI taxonomy): domain Eukaryota; kingdom Metazoa; phylum Chordata; class Lepidosauria; order Squamata; family Calamariidae; genus Calamaria; species Calamaria suluensis. The sequence goes on along the minus strand of JANHFP010001892.1, from coordinate 272,113 downwards.
GACATCCTGGAGTAACAAAGCTTTGCATAAAGTCAACTTAAATTATATGTGTGCCTTCTGCATTGTATGATCATGTAAATTAAAGCAAACACAGTTGTTAACAAAAATAGGATCACTCCCTTAACTGGAACGAGTTTTCATAATACTGGCTCATATGATTTAAAGAGAGTTTATGTACCTAAAAGGCTAATTGGTTAATTAATAAGCAGACTATATAGTGTTCAGATATTAAAAGATATCAGATTTTTTTTAAAAAAATCCACTATTTTACTGCATAATTGCTATAGCACATGCAAACTAGTTTGCAAACTTAAAAAAATATGAAATAGACCTAATCACTTTTACGGATCTGTAATGCCAAATTCTTTCCCAAACAGGTTTCTTCAACCATTAAGACCACATGGAGGAAACGTGTTTCAGAATCAAATAATGGACATGCTTATACAGACCATATCCATACAGCTCTAAAAATCTATATATCTTCTATTCTTACACATCTGCTAGGACACTGAACCATGAACTTAGCATGCCAGAATGGCAAGAAGAGATGAAATGCAGACAATATGCTTCACAAGTAAGATTTAGAGCACTTTAGAGCTGTTAAATCTAACAAAGGAGGAATACTGGGAGCAATAGCAAATGCGTAAAAGTCCATATCCAATGGGATTCACTTTGCCTGGTCCTTATGGTTTTCTGCCTTTGGTTACAAATTTCAGTTCTTCAAACTCTCTTTAGGCTCATTTTCCATTTCATGATTTTATAGCCTTAATTAATTAAAAAAACTTTATTAATGTATCATTATGATATTAATGGAATTGCAACTTTTTGATTATTTTGTCAGTCTCTGAAAGTGAATTGCTGTGAAAGGGATGGTAAAATAGCCTAAAATAATAATAGAATAATATTAATAGGCAGAGGTGAGTTCCATTTACCTTTACTACTAGTTCCCTTCTCGTGCTTGCGCACTCGCAACCAGCATGCCTTGCACGCTCCACGCATGCACAGTAGAGCCCAGCATGCTTTGCGTGCATGCTACCATGCATGAATGCATGCATGTTGCCCATGCGTTCTGCAAATTCTCAGAACTGTTTGGAAGACACAAGGCTCGAGGCGCTGATTCAGCTGCCAAAAAAACCCCAAAATGGTAAAAATCACGCCAGGCACGCAGGAGGGCCCAGCTCACAGACGGTAAGAATTGGTTCGGTGTTGTCATCTGGTCATTGCTATTGGATAGCCCAAACCAGTCCAAACTGGGAACAACCCATCACTGTTAATAGGTATTCTTATTGCTAAGGCATAGAGCCAAACAATTGAACATTTCAAAAAGACATATTCAAAAATTGCTCTAAAAACTACCTTGTTTTCCCCAAAATAAGACATTCCCTGATCATAAGCCCATTGAGCTTTTGAGCACATGGCAGTAAGGCCAAGTGCTTATTTCAGGGTTTAAAAAAATATAAGACAATGCCTTATTTTTTGGAAAACACGGTACATCTTAAAAAGTGAATTTAAAATTCTATGCTAGGGGTGTCAAATTCAATTTCATTGAGTGCTGCATCATGGTTGGGTTTGACCTTGAGGGGCCAGGGTGGTGTGGCTAGGGTGGCCATGGCTAGCTCATTGTCAATTATGTTGAAGGGGGGCGCTTGTGGAGGCCCAAATGCTCTGCCTGCGAAAACAGACTTCCGAGATCCATTTTTGGATGTCACGGCCTACTGCAACCCTCTGCCAGGAAAAACAGAGCTCAGGAAGATCATACACAGCCATCCCAAACTCCATTTTCCCTGGCAGAAGCACCATAGGCCAGTCCTTCACTGTTTTAAGGGCAGCCCTGTGGGCCAGATCTAAGTTCGGCCCCGGGCCTTGAGTTTGACACCCCTGTTTTATACAATACAGGCAGGCCTTGTTAAGTTATGTGATGGATTAGAGAGAAGTGGCAATTTTCCAGGAAGGAGGGAATACATTCCATAGGGTAAGACAATAGGGAACACAGCCTAAGCTAGATAGGAGGCAGAGGAAGAGAATTTAGAATCCATAGACTGAACTTTAGCTGGATTGTTCTATGTCATTCTTGGGCTGGATATGATAAGAGACCAAAACTGGGACTGGCAAATTGGTTATTAAAGTGGTCACTAAGTGAAACCGCAATTGTACTTACAATCTTCTTTCAGCCTTCCTTTATAGATCTTCAAAGTCAGAGTTGACTGTCAGAGTTGATAATACAGTTAGTTTTCATCACCATTGTAATTGAATGGTTGCTAAATGATGAAGATACTAAACAAGGACTAACTTATATCATGAATGCACAAGACCTCATTCTATGGAATATTGCAATGTAATATTCTAGCCATAAATTCATAAGGTGAAAATGAAAACTAAAAACTCAACTGCGATTCATATAGAAGGAATTTCATTGCAGTTTATAGGTTTGGGGGGGGACGGGGACATACAAGGCCATTAATCTTCTTCTTCTTCAAAAAAGTAACAAGTTCCAAAGCATAGCTCAGGTACAACCAAAGAACAGCACTTTCCACATTCTCTATCCTGCCAGTAAATCAGTAAATAGCTTTATTTTGGCTTCTATTCTCCATTTTCTTATTCTGTACAATGCCAAAGTCTACCAGACATTACAAAGCTTTAATGAGCAGCTGAAGCACGGTTTTGATAGTCTAGCTGCCTTTTGAAATCCTTTTTATTATTCACAAGACTTCAAGAGATTTTTTTTTAAAAAAAAATTGGCATTCCGAAACGAGGGAAAAAAAGCATAGCATGTTGTCTGCAAAACTTCTGAATCTTTGCCTGATAGCAGAACTGCTGTGCAGGCAAAGAAATATGCCTCCAGTTTTCCTGTGCAGTTCACACTAAAGAAATTTCTATTTCTTTCTGCTCAGTTGTAGCTATAGAACTAGCAATTAATTACAACATACCTGTTCAGGAAAGAAAAGTCAAATTCTGCTACAGTAGTAGAAGGAGTAGGAAATAATACACTGTTCAGTAGAACAAAATAAAAAATAAAAAATGGGACAAAGAAAGAACAAATATTAGATGTTTCCAATAAAGCTAGATGAAAGATTTATTGTATGCTAAGATATATAGAGATATCATTAACAGATATGCATGGGAGTGTAACCTTTCCCAGCCTAATGACCATTTTGGGAGGTCCCCAGAAATTTCCCTTTTTTGAGTCATGACACCTTTCCATACCTGTTTTCTGAACAGAACCGAAGAAGCTTCTTGGATGAGAGGTGAAATGTCTTCAAGGAAAAACAAAGAAAGCCCAGTTGCCTTTTGAAAAATCATCTTTGGGTAAAGTAACCAGATTTAAGAAGTCCCACAGTGGGACATCGTAGAGGGGGGGGCTGCCGAGGGAGGGAACAGGACTTCCTGGACAAGACTTCCGGAAAGTCCTAAAAAAAACCTGGGACAATTTAAAATCACAGCAGGACGTGGGACTTTCACCAAAAAAGCATGTCCATCCTGCCAAAAGTGGGACTGATGGTGACCTTACCTTTGGGGCAACCATGACTGCGGTAGTTGGGGCAGAGGAAGGTGGCCTAAGAGTGGGGCTAGAGCAGCAAACTCCTCTTTGGGAGACTGGTTGCTACGATTCTTTCAGAGATTGCTGAAAGCATTCAAATCCCTATTAGGATTATTAGATTATTTTTTCTTCCCTGCTCTCATCTTGTTAGGGTAGAGCTCCATAATGCTTTGGGATAATTGCACACTATACCCTGCTTTGGCCAAAGATTATTTTATGATTCCATTCATACTCTAATGGTGGGAGGCCTGGTTCCATCTCACTGTAGCTTCCTAATTATCCTGTGAAATAATTTAAGGAGAAGAAAGTAGATGATACCAGGTTATCCATCACATCTGAATAGCAATGCAAATACAGCTGGACAGTGGAGTTCATTTAGCAAGTATGAAAACTTTCAAGGACTGCATATTTATAATAATATTCATAACATCTTCAGTACTTGATTGAGTACAGTTAACTGATTGAATAAATATTCTGCTTTGTGAAAGCTGTACAGTTGGGATTATATGTACTATGAAGAATTGCAGCCATTCAATGCTGTGGACATATAATGGACCATATGTGACAAACTTAATATAGAAAATTGCTCTTCAAGGAGGTGAAAACATTTGGACGTCATCTCTGAAAATATGAAACCCAAATGTCATCTTTTGTACTACATAGATACACCCATTGTACTACATACTACACCCATTGTACTACAAGTGGTGAGTTTCAATTTTTTTTACTACTGGTTCTATGGGTGTGGCTTGATTTTGTGGGTGTGGCAGGGGAAGGATACTGTAAAATCTCCATTCCTACCCCTCTCCAGGGGAAGGATGCTTTAAAATCTCCATTCCCTCCCCAATCCAGGGGAAGGTTACTACAAAATCTCAATTTCCTCCCGATCAGCTGGGACTCAGGAGGCAGAAAATAAATGGAGCCAGGGCCAGTCAGAGGTGGTATTTACTAGTTCTCTGAACTACTACAAATTTCTGCTACCGGTTCTCCTGAACTGGTCAGAATCTGCTGAAACCCACCTCTGGTACTACATAGATAAAGGCTCTGTCAACAGTATAAATGCTTTACACGAAATCTCTGTCCCCTCCTGTCCCTAGACAGAACAAAACCGGCAGATTTTCCCCAAATTAAAATAAGATCTTTCAATTTAGAAGTCTCAAGATTATGCTTGGTCTTCACCAGCAGCAAAGAGAGCAAAAGCCAACTTTCTGGTAAGATCTATACCACAAAGAAGGGGCACCCTGTCTTCTGTCTGTATAGAATCCAAATAAAAGACCAGAACAGATCAGCAGAGAAGGGAAACGATCCAAAGTTTATTAGGAAATATTTAAAGGGTGAAACAGATGAAAAAGATCAGGACAGTCAGTGAAGATATTTTTCAGCAAAATAAAAATGTTGGGGTCCCATTCCTGATGCATCTATCAAACCAGGTGAAGTATATTTGGCTTCTTGTAGATTGAGATGAAAACATTCTGGCAGGTGTTTCATGGAGAGGCAGCTACAAATAATCCACGTCATAAACAACTCTGCATGCCATCCTTGGCAGAATACCCTTGTCTGAATATGGGGCTTTCTTACTAGGGTTTTTTTTAAAAGCCTTCTTAGGCATCAACTTTGGCTCTGCCAGAGTGAAGTTCTTGCACCCTAATATCTAGAAGAGAGAAGAGCTATATTGTTATAGGTATGCAGTCCGTGAAACCTTTCAGTCTTGCTAAATCACAACTTGTTTTACGTAGTCATAGCTCATATAATAGATTTTGTGCATGTAACATGGAACTTCAATTATTTTATAGACAAAGAATAAAAATTTCATGACAGTTCAATTATATATACCTCAGTATATGTAGATCATGGCTGGCTGAGGGAATTCTGGGAGCTGAAGTCCACAAGTCTTAACTTTGCCAAGGTTGGACACCGCTGGTATAGGTTCTGTATAGATCGTTTGAGTTTAAACTTAAGGATAATAACTTCTTTGGAAATACGAAGTAGTGGTAATGCTAGAATTTTTGTCAAAGCACAGAATCAATGATGCAATCTTCTACTTGGAAGAAGGTATAACTAGGATCTTACTGAGATCTACAGTAGAAAAAGATGATTGAACAGTCAACCTTATCACAAGACTCTTGTCTCCTGATGTAATGAGTTCTATGGCAAAAAAAATTCACTTAACCTTGTAGTTTAGCATTCTCCATTCTCAGTATATTCAACAATCATCCTACCAAATCTAAGTCCTGCCCTTCTGCTCAGCACTTGCTTCTGTTTTCCAATGAGGGTTGGGGAAAGTTTGGCAACCATTCACATAGATCATGTGTAATTTAGAATTCAGTTTAATAAATTACACCCCTCTGCAGTTAATATTCACCAGGATTAATAAACTGCCATGCTAACAAGAATTATTTCTCTAACAACTATTAGGAGATACTTAGCAAACAAAATTTAAGCCATTATGACCCAGCATACATATTCATATCTATTACAGTTATCTATCAACAGGATGTTCAATAGATGACCGATTTATAGCCCATGTTCAATTCCTGTTTATACAAAGGATGCACCATTAGACTAACTCATTTCTAAAGAAATCCCTCCTCCTCTATTAGCTAACCTGTTATACAGCCATTTCTCAAAGCTGAAAGTGATCCAGCATAGTAACCTTTAAATATATTTGAACCTGGTTAATTTTTCCTATTAAATTGCAAATTGAGCAAATATGGTCGACAGGGAACATAAGAATCTCAGCTATATGCAATCAACATACCTTCCACAAAACATCTTTCTTAGGAACAATGGTTCTGGCCATTGAAAAGCTAGAACCATGGCTATACAAAAAGCTGTCAAGATACTATCCAGGTGGAGTCCTTTCTCAGCTTGTTTGTTTGTTGTTTGCAGATGTTTTATTACCAAACTAGATAACATCATCAGTATCAGTAAGGAGTACAGTTTGCTGCTCTCATTTTATATTCTCTTCTATCACACTGTTCTTTAACTATGAAGGAAATGACTATTTGTTTTCCTATTTTTGCCATCTTTAGTGTTCTCTGTTTCTCAAACGTATGCCATTATCAATGAGAACAAACGTTAGTAAGAAAATAGAGCTACCAGGCTGAGAAGGCTATTTTTAGATAAGTTCAAAGTTATGCAACTTTGTGGAGGACGCTAAAACTGTAGTTCACTAGGGAAAAGCTGGCTGTGACCTTTCATACTCTTAAAGGGTTCACATTAGAACTACTACATCTAGGTTACAATAATGAACATCACCTCATTTCTGCCTTACATTGGTTATTCAGATGTTTGTAGTCTGGACCTGGTAAGCTCTTAAGGAAAACATGTTTCTATAATCAAACAGATTATGTGCTTCTAGCATGTTACCTACCAAATATATACAAATGTCTTAAAATCTGTTTTGCTTCAGCGTTTCCCAATTCTTTTTTAATTTTAACAATACTCCAGTTTCTGTTCTAGTTTTTTTTCTTTACAGTAACAGAGAATATAGTTGAAATGAAGAAAGGTTAGCCAACTTAATCTAAAGCCAAGCAATGTCAGTTTTGTCACTAAGCATTTGATGTTTAACTCTGTAGATAGTTGATACTGAACTCTTAAGGAGACGGAGTCCTTTTAGCTATATAGTTTAAACCAGCCCCTGTTTTGGGATTTACCTCACAGGCTTGATATAAGGACGAAAGACAACTAGCTACAGTCTCTTGAGCCTTAAATGTTCCCTTGAAACAAGTTTCATTCTTTGGATTTGCATGAATAGGCCCATATCATTTTATAGAACAATATGGAACTGGTTGGCCATGCTTCTGACATGCTTCTGACATGCCTCTGACATGCTTCTGACATGCCTTTTCAACTTGTCATCTAGTATGCTAATTTCCATGAAAGAACAAAAAACTATAGGTAGTCCTTAAGTTATGAATGTAATAGAGCCTGCCGATTACATTCGTAACCTGAGGATTCATAGGATTGAATCGCATTACTTGACCATGATCACTCCCTGGTTGTCAAATGTCTGGGTCGTTAAGTGGACATGAGGTACCTCAGGGTGGGGAAGGCCAAGGGGGGCTAGTGATGTAACAGGCCACCTGCTTAAGACCACCCAAGGCCTCCCCGACTGACTGAGATACCTCACGCTCCCCACAATTGCTTCCTCCCCTGCCACAGCTCACTAACCAGCTTCCGATGATCAGTGAAGGTCAGTTAGAGGCAGCCATCTCCTATGGCTAGTCTTCCTTAAAAAGTAAGTAAAACCATCAAATAAAACTCTGCTAAAGATGAGAACTGAATGGATTTATTTTTAAGATTATAATTCAGACAAAAACATTTTCCTTTCTTCTAAGGACTCTTTATGATTTTTTTTTAAAACAACCGTTCTTTAAAGCTAAAGTAAAAAAGAGTTCATGAACTTTTCCAACTAAATTGTAGTGTTGATAATTTTAATGCAAGAAACCAAGAGGAAATTAGTTTAATTATATATGCCAGTTTATAACAATTTATTTCACAGTTGTTACACTCTTTCTTAACACATATCAAGAATCCACGTCTTTTTTCCTGTGATATTTTGCAACAAAACTAGCAATCTATGTTGTGCAAATGCATTCCTTTCTAAGGACTATTATAATGCCAATACTGTTTAGTGGTATCTTGTACATAACTTGCAAATTTAATACTGAATTGGCCTTAAATTCTATAATATTAAACTTTGAGAACCTATTGCCAAACTGCAGTGGCTTATTCTGCTAAAGTCCAACGTCTAATAGTCAAAATACTAATGAGTAGAAAAAGGAAGATTGATCAAAGTATCTCTCTTATAAGCATCTGTGATAAATTTCATAGCTCATTAAATCTGTCACAAGAGAAAAGGCTGAGCTCAATTAGAGCTGAATACTAGCAAGCATGAAACAAGTCTCTTACTTGGCGAAAGAGATATAACCATGAACACGCATTTATTTCAGGAAAAAAGCCTTACCAAGTAATCAGTTCACAAAACTAATCCAACCGTCACATTGAGTCCAGACAGAATTTAGATCTTCCTCATTTTTGCTATCTAAAACAGTGTTGTAGCTAGTCTCCTCACTAATAGGGGACATCACTGTACAGAAGATGTATTTATGAATGAAGCATTTATTGTGTTAGCATCCATTTACCTCACTGCAGCTCTATCATTCTAGAAACTCTGTATCAAAAGCTTCAGATTTCTTAAAAATCCTGTATATCATAATGTTCCAAAATTGGTTCTGCCTAAATATGCTAAATATATTATCATTTCTGGCAACAGCTATCTTTCCAGACAAACTCATTATGTTCTAGTTTAGTTTAATGTATGGATCTAACCATTGGATAACTTAATCCAACATTGTGTTTCTGACACAGAACTGCCACAATATTTCTAGAATCTCACAACCACTAGCTACAGTATGCTACTCATTTGTCCATAGCCATTTCCTCACTCTCAGCAATCAGAACTTAAGAAATCCTTTAATAAGGTAGAATTTCACAGCTCCTGGAACTACAACTCCCAGAATCCCCAGCCAACATGGAATTGGTTCCTAAATGTGACACTGCTCCTTCTTCATCATTGACACAAAGCAGGAGATATTAGGAAGAAAACGTGCAACTCGAGTCAAGACCCTGACTGAGAATTCCTTATCTACACCAATATAGCAATTAAGAGCCTTTTCATGTGAAGAAATGACAAGGAATGGAGATAAAACCCATTTTTACAACAACTCAACAGAGGCATTTTGGGTGAACTAGACAATGTAATACACAGGTTGTATAGGACAATGAACATAAATTCCTCCATGGAAAGCTGCTGACACAGGGAAGATAAATGATAGGCAGTTTGATTATTCCAAGATGTCAGGACAACATAGACAATGGTCTTTTGTAGAAAAGTGCTGTTTTGATTTACATCTGATGTCAGCTCATAAGATCATCTTACTTTTTATTAGAAATGGGCAAAAAAGTCCTATTTTGTAAAATTTTAAGTCATTTAATAAAATGCTTTTGGAGTAAAAATATGTCTAAAGATACTTTTCTATTTTAAGATACATTAATAAGTTTTATTCAGCATGAAATGTAGGGTGGTTATGTAGCATGAGGCTGTATATTCTGCAATATTGTGACTGTCGGTGAGTCAACAGTGGGTCAGAGGAGGACCATCTGCGGGAAAAATATAACAGTTATTCTTTTAAAAATTATGATTTAAATCAAGTTGATTTAAATCAAAACTTTTTACTAGTGATTTAAATTGTGATTTAAATCAATTTGATTTAAATCAAATTCATCCTGAATCCAACACAATCTATTTGCCAAATTGCCCTGGACTCTTCCCTAAACCAGGGGTCCTCAGCTTCCAGTCTGTGGACCAACACAGGTTCATAGCATGCCAGAAACTGAACCACACAAATACGTGAAGTTCCATCCGCGGGATGTAGGCAGCAAGTGAAACCACACCCCCTCCAGTCTGTGGAAAAACCTTTCTCCACGGAACTGATCCCTGGTGCTCAAAAGGTTGGGCTGAAGAATGGAAATTTATACTCCTGTGGGACTTAATATCAGCTCAATACTTCAGTTAATATGGAAAAATAATCAAGTTGAATCCTGGTTGCAAGCCCTATCTAAAATTGATAAAGGAACGATGTTAAAAATTACACATGAATATTCCGAATTGAGAGTTACTCAAGATAGTGAGGATTTAATCACTCGCAATCAATAAGAATTTTTTCCAGGAAAGAGCCCAACTATGACCAATACTTTCAATTTTAATTATTTCTGTAATATGTTGATTATATGTAAATGTACAATTTATAACTGAGAGTGGATTTTATGAAAAGCAACAATGTGAATAAAATATAAATAAAATGTCAGGGGTGGAATGGAGTGGCAATGCAGAAAAAACAATGTTAGATCGAGCAATTTAGTGCTATATGTTGATTTCTCCTTCATTTTAACCTGCTTTTTTCACTCTTGCTTGGTGAATAAAGTAGAAGGGGAATACATCTTCACATAGTCGTAAACCTGTGAAAATCTCAAACTTTCAATTCCCATCCCACTGCCATGTGCCACTCCTGCCATTGAAGGGCTAGTATGTCAAACCCTGTTTCCCCAAAAATAAGACACACCCCGATAATAAGCCCAATTGGGCTTTTGAGCACATGTGCTAAAATAAACCTCCCAAAAAAAATAAGCCCTTCCCAAAAACATTTATACGCAGAACTGGAAATTGGGTAAGACAGCAAGAGGAGCCCCATCTTGGTCCACATGCCCCAAAACAAGAAGACCTCCCCGAAAATAAGTCCAAGCGCTTATTTTGGGGTTCAAAAAATAAGACAGGGTCTTATTTTCAGGGAAACATGTAGTAATTTTTTTATATTACCAGGAGCTCTAGTGACATAGCAGTTAGAGTGCAGTATTGGCATGCTAACTCTGCCCACAGTCTAGAGTTCAATCAATGTTCCATCCTTCTGAGGTCAGTAAAATGAGAAGCCAGATTGTTGAGGACAATATGCGGACATTTGTAAACTGCCAAGAGAGTGCTGCAAAGAGCTATGGAGCAGTGTACTGTGTTTTCCCAAAAATAAGACCTTGTCTTATATATTTTTGGAACCCTGAAATAAGCACTTGGCCTTATTGCCATGCACTCAAAAGCCCAATTGAGCTTATTATCAGGGGGTGTCTTATTTTGGGGAAAAGTGGTATAATTCACTATTAGAACTGCTATTGTTTTGTTTCTTTGGAACTTTCTACATGGAAGTTTGGGAGTTTCTACATAAAAGATTGAGGGCCAAAGAAGAAGGGGACAACAGAGAACAAGGTGGCTGGATGGAGTCACTGAAGCAGTGGGTGTGAGCTTGGGGGGGCTCCAGAGGATGGTGGAGGACAGGAGAGCCTGGAGGAATGTTGTCCATGGGGTCGCGATGGGTCAGACACGACTTCACAACTAACAACAACAAAAACATGGAAGTACAAAGTGGCCCCACTTGGGGTATCTCTGTGGTCATTATTAAGAAGCTCTTGGCACTTTGTAAGAAATTAGGGTATCATCTTCCTAGGTATGAATGCTTTTTATGTTGTGCTTTTAAAATCTGTTTCCTTGAGCTGATAAAATTTTAAAACTCCTTTATTTACTGGTGTACTTATTGCCTACGGATTGAAAAGAACACATTCTTAAGCACTGCCCTGATACTTGGCAAAATCATGACATAAAATCACTGAGTTGTTTATATCAGTTTAAATAAACGAGACTAATTTTTTAAAAAACTTAAAATCAAAGGTTTTTAACATTGCAACCACCACAAAACCACTTGGGATAATGTCATCTGTCATGCCTCTGCCAGAGTCCGACTCGGAGGGCGAGGAGGAACATCTGGCAAAGAGCAGTGAGGGAGAGGTTGGAGCTGAGGAAAAGCAGGTCCAGGAAGAATTCAGTGAGCTAGGGGTGGAGTCAGAGAAGGACCTGGGAACAGCACCCCCATCTGACCCAAGACAGAGACACAGAGATAAATGAGCTCTGCAGAAAAGGCTACTCAGGAGCAAGTAAGGGAAGGAACGCAGCTGAGTGGAATCCTTTAAAAGCCAGCCAGTTGTGATCAGCAGTTGCTGGGATCAAAGAGCTGAATTTACCAAGTCCAGTGTCTTCGTGCTCTCGTATCTTTAGGTAAGAAGTTTGTCAGCCAAGTTTTGCTTTTGATATCTCAGTAATTACCTTTGGACTGCAGCCAGAGTTTGTCTTGGCAATTACTTTGTTTTTTGAAAATAAACCCACTTCGACAAAGAGAAGGCATTTGAGATTTTTGGCAATAAAGACTGTTTGTTTTTAAGTTCTGGTTTTTTTGTTTGTAAATTGCATCGAGTTGGGTCATCACAGTATCTGCTTTAAGAGACTAAGGGAAGATAGGTCCTGTGTAACATTCTGTTATACTAGAAGTAGGAATATGACGACTAATTATCTTGGACAACTCAGCAGCTCTCCGTACCATCAGCCATGATATCCTCCCTGTACTTACAGATGGAGTTAGGCCATAAGAGTCTTGTTTTGCAGTGTTTCCAGCCTTTATTCTTAAAGTTTGTCCACAAGGTTGTGTTGGGGATTACTGCTTGACATCTAAGTCATTGACCTCTGGCAGGGGTCAGCAACCAGCAGCTCTGGAGCCGCATGTGGCTCTTTCACCCGTCTGCTGCAGCTCCCTGTCACTCAGCATATGCGTCATAACCGCCAATATGCAACACCCACCGGCACGCGATTTATTGAGCTTTTCAACCCCTGGTAGGCCAACCGTGGATAAATCCAAGGAAAGAAAAGTTTCAGAAGAAAACAGAATGTTTAATTCAAGTACATATACTGCTCAATAAATAGTCAGGCACGGGAAGAGTTTTGTGGTTCCCGGTATTTTATTTTATGTGGGGAAAGGGTCCAAATGGCTCTTTGAGTGTTTAAAGTTGCAGACCCGAGACCCATGGGTTTCATTTTTTTTTACTACTGGTTCTGTGGGCGTGGCTTGGTGGGCGTGGCAGGGGAAGGATACTGTAAAATCTCCATTCACTCCCCACTCCCGGGGAAGGTTACTGCAAAATCTCCATCTCCTCCTGATCAGCTGGGATTTGGGAGGCAGAGAATAGATGGGGGTGGGACCAATCAGAATTTTTACTACCAGTTCTCCGAACTACTCAAAATTTTCACTACCGGTTCTCCAGAACTGGTCAGGACCTGCTGAAACCCACCTCCGCCCGTGACCTATGGTTTCCCATATGCAGTTCTTTGTTGTACTCTATGCCAGTGATTCCCAATCTTTCTGGCTTGGCAGGGGGGGAGGGGATGTTTCCATGTAAGCAGCAGGAGTGTGTGTTCATGCATACAGCTCCATTGGCACAAGGAGCAGATGAGTACGTGCCCACCAATTGCACAAATGGAGACTCGTGTATGATCTTAGTGCACTTCCATTGCCCGGTTCTGAACAGGCTGCGGTCCAGTAGAGGGCCAGGTCCCAGAGGTTGGGGGCACCTGCTATATTCCACATTGGTATGAAAATGATGGAGATCCTTCAGAGCTTTGGAGTAGAATGCCCTCAATATCCTGATGTCATTCAGTTCTACTGTACCTTATCATCCAAGCAAGCAACTTGAAACTTTGCCTAAATTCAATAGCAGACTACATACAAGGGGGATGGGGGGACGGGGACGGGAATTAAGTCCAGATCTGATGGAAACATTATTCAAAGTGAGAACTTCAGGATTCAGATGAAATCTGTTTTGAATGGGATTGTGAAAGGTGCTTTTTCCAAGAGGCAACTAGACTTATTGGTTTGTGTTCGAAGACGTTTCACTTCTCATCAAAGAAGCTTCTTCCACTCCATTCATAATTTAGGAATGCTCTTTGACCCTACTATGGATACGTAGGTAGCAGCAATAGCAAGAAATGCAAGAAGCTATAGCTCATACATCAGATCTGATACTTTTGCAAACAGTTCAGACTTGACAGCAGTTATTTACGCTTTAGTTACAACCCGTCACAGCTACTGCAATGTACTCTGTGCTGCGCTAACTTTGAAAAATGTCCAGAAATTGCAATTGGTACAAAATGTGGTGTTCAGGCTTCTAAACACTACATTGTATGCCTGCGATGAAAGATATACACTAGCTGTCAATTGCCTACTGGATACAATTTAAGGTGTTTACGCTGACCTTTAAAACCTTCAGCAGCTTAGGGCCCAGCTAACTGAGAGTCTGCCTCTCGGGTAGTGAGTCTGCCCTGTTTCTTCAATCAGCAGGAGAGACACATTCAAAGACACCGCCCTGCAGCTAAAGATACAAATGGTTTTTTTGGCTGTTGTTGTTATTACTATTGTTTTAAATTACAGCACGTTCACGACAGAGAACAGCAGAAGATCAGAGAATGCTTCTCTTTCACATTGTAGAAATTAAGAGCAAAACCCACAATACCTATCGTCTTTAAAAAGTGGGGGGTGTTCGGTTTGCTGGCTAACTGCTCTGTTTCCTCTTCTGCCCCCTCCCCAAAATCTTTGGAAAACATATCGTCAAGATGGATGAAGCTGGCTTTCTCTTCCACTTCCCCTGCCTCCCCTTTGCCTGTGTCTTATTCCATATTTCCTCTAATTGCCACCGTGAGTAGTTTTCTGTAGTATTCATTTCCAACAGATATGCTGGGAAATTGTTGTCAGCTTGCCATTAGGAACATGTTTACCAGAATAGTCTTCCCTTCCCTTCCCCAGAGATGCTAAAATTGCAACTGCCCCTGAAGTACAGCTAGTCCTCAAATTACAACCACAATTGAGCCCAAAATGTATGAATAGAATTTTATTGGCAAAGTGTGATTGGACACACAAGGAATCTGTCTTGATGCATATGCTCTCAGGGTACATAAAAGAAAAGATACATTCTTCAAGAATCATAAGGTACAACACTTAATGATAGTCATAGGGAACAAATAAGCAACCAAACTGTATTAAGAAAGTATGTTGATAACATTTTACAACTTGCCCCATCTGTCAAGCGAATTGCTGCCATTGTTAAATTAGTAATGTGGTTATTAAGTGGATCACTGACTGTGCTTGTCCCAAAGTCGCGAAAAGAGATCACGTGACCCTTAGGGCACGGCAAACCGTCGTAAACCTGAGTCTTTTGTCAAGCATTCCAATGTAAGTCATGTGACCATGGAGATGCTGCAATGGTCATGTGAAAAATGGTCCTATGTCACTTTTTTTTAAAAAAAATACAATTTTATTGGTTTTCAAAGGGTAGGGAAAAGGAAATGGGAAAGGGAAGGATTATATTACCATGTTAGAGTCAACAGCTTGTTATTCACATTTACATAATCTATTACAGTTGTTTTGTTGAACCACAGAAGCATACTGGTTAGATGCTACAATGTATCTGGGTTTAATTACAAATCAAGAACACTCTCAAACATAGTTTGTGGTAATACAAAGAATATGTTTACAAGTAGAACTATTTACATCAAGTTATAACTCAAAGACAGTATTATAGTCAGCCAGCATTCTAACACCAACATACACACATTACAAGTACATATTCACCAACCTGCATAAATTGTTACTGAGTATAGCTTTGACTTCAAGCTATCTCATTGAACTCTGAGTCCATCACAGTTTGCAACATCACGAACTGCAATCATCAGAGCCAGAGCACTCTTTGGCTCTCCTACCTTTATATACATCAACCTATAATTATAATGATTATAGGTTCTGTTTGTATAACTCCTTAAAGCAACAACAACAGACAAACACAAAGAGTCACCATGACTCAACAACAGTGATACATAGTGGGTAGGATTTTACTATCTTACATTTGTTAATCTAAATTGTATTCAACTAATCATTCAAATCGAGCAAATAGTGTCTAGTATCCTCACTATGTTCTTAACGTTCTATTGACCATCAATGTGGCTGTTCCAAGCTCCAATACATTATAACTCTATCATATCTTTTTTCTTATTTTTAAAGCATATCATTTTAATAGTCACACAGTTTTAACTAATTTCCAGTTTCTTAGTTATGCGATCCTTTACATCTTCCTAGGCACGTTTATTGTCATTTATTTTTTATCTCATGATCTCAATTTTCTTGGTGACAGCCCTCCCGTTTCCCAGGGCATTAACTGTTGAGTCTCCTTTTCCTTCTACGTCACTTTTTTCAGGGCCGTTGTAACTATGGAACGGCCACTAAATGAACTATTGTTAAGTGGAGGACTACCTGCAGTCATGGCTGGCTTGCCTTTCATGCTGGTTTAGGATTTCTGGCTCTCCAAAGGAATGGGAAGTAGAGTATTACCTAGAATTCCACTTTCTGAACAGCATCAACACCCTCTCCCCAATTAACACCTTCTGTTAGATCAGAGGTTCCCAAACGTGGCAGCTTTAAGATTTGTGGACTTCAACTCCCAGAATTCTGCAGCCAGCAGAGCTGACTGGAGAATTCTGCGAGTTGAAGTCCATAAGTCTTAAACCTGCGAAGTTTGGGAACCTGTGTGTTAGATCAATGAAAGCAGTGTTTAAATAGCCAGGCTGCCTTCAGTGAACTATACATGCCACTCCTCACCCCCACCCCTTCTCAGCCAAATAAAATAGGGATAATTATGAAGAGGATGAGCAGGTTTAATGAAAGCCAGTTTCTTTTCGGTGTATTCCTGAAGCAGCAATCATCATCTGTTTGGCTTTTGAAGAGCCAACAATTATAATCACTTAAAAACTGCGAGGGGAACAAAAATAGAATTTAGATTAGCATATAAAATATACAGCTGGATTGGGCAAGCGTGTTTAAAAGGAAAACCTGGGAGGATCATTCTCATTTGAGCACTATTCAATAGCCTTCAAACAAAACGAGTTCAACAGCACTGTATGTGCTTCTTTCTCCTTTTTAATAATAATTTTAAAAGGACATAACGTTTTGGAGGATTTTCTGTTTTTCTTTTTTTTTTTTAAAAAAAAAAAGCAGACAATATAACCAGGTGATAGTGGATGGGGGAGGGGGAATATCCGAAAGATTAAGCAGCCTAGCAAAGTGACAAATATTTTGATGCAGAAAGATCCTGGATCCGACCTTCATTATATCCACATGTGATATAATTCACATTATGTTCACATACGATCAGTAAAGTATTTCAAACTTTTTTTTTTTGTCGGTTTTGGCCAAGATGGTACCTCAGGTATTGCTGAAGCCTGTTGCAGGTAGCAATGGTAGAGATGATGGGAAATGACAGCGCCACAATATGAGGTTACCCAGATAGTATTACGATCAGAGATGGGATTCATTTCTATGGCTTCTACCATACAAATAAATAAAGAAAAAGAAGTGGTCACCAGATACAGGCTTAGTCTGAAATGATTTCTGGATTAAGGGTCAAACTTGCACTATTTTTGGCTATTTCCCATATTGGTTCTGCCTATGGACAGTTGCAACCCAGAACATGTGGATGCCATAAACTAGTGGAAATTGGTATAGACTTATTAAGGTGAACCTATGGCATGTGTATCTGAGGTGGCATGGGGAGCCAGGTTGCCTGGCACATGCGGCATTGACCGTTCCTCTTCCGGATTTCTGGCACGCACACGTGCCTTTGTGCGTGTAGCAATGACAGAAATTGGAATAGCTGATCTTCCGTTTTCCTGCATGAACATGCACGGCATCCAGCTAATTGTTTTGCATGCATGCATGCCAGAAACCTAGAAGATCAGCTGGCCAGCATGCGTGCACATACCAGAAACCAGAAGTTCATTTTTGGGCATGTGCATCTCTGCACTGGGCAGATCCTCTTCCAGGTTGTGGCCCAGATGAGCGTGTGTGCGGTGCTGAAAAGGTTCACCACCACTGGTATAGACAATGGGCCAAACCGATACTGATACTCTGCTGGATGGAGAATTCTGTGAGTTGAAGTCCACAAATCTTAAAGCTGCCAAGTCTGGGAACCTCTGATCTAACAGAAGGTGTTAAGTGGGGAGAGGGTGTTGGAATTCTAGGTAATACTCTACCTCCTATTCCATTGGAGAGCCAGAAATCCTAAACCAGCATGAAAGGCAGGTCAGCCATGACTGCAGGTAGTCCTCCACTTACAACAGTTCATTTAGTGGCCGTTCCATAGTTACAACAGCCCTGAAAAAAGTGACGTAGAAGGAAAAGGAGACTCAACAGTTCCAGCCAGCTAACCCTAACCCTACCTTTGCTGGCTGGAGCATTCTGGGAGTTGAAGTCCACAAGTCTTAAAGCTGCCAGGTTTGAGGACCCCTGAGTTAGACACGCATAATAGAAAAAATGATTTTATATTTTTAAATATTGTGCATTTTTTCATCTCAGTATCTTTTCTAGACAGAACAAAAAAACATCATAATCTTTCAGAGATGAGCTTGAATACAGGCAATTTCATTCCCTATTTGTTTTAAAGCAATGTTTGGGTTTTTCTGATGCCTTTTGTCTTAAGGTTTCTGGGAAACCCAAAGAAGCATCTATATTTCTTTCTGATTTTCTAGTTAACAATACATTGAACCTATTATTGGTTTCCTTATAGCCCACATGGGCTTCACTGCTGCATGTCCATCTATCCTAAACATATGATAATTCCCTGTTTGCTAAGGCATCAATATTTTATTGGACGATAATATTAATTTTTGTTTACTAAACAAAGCATACGTGAAAGAGGCGAAGCTATTTTAAATGTGACAAATATTGAAACATATTTCTGAGCTATCTTCATGTAGATCCGTGGGATGCAAAACCAGATCCACACAATTTCTGTTTATTGCCTCCACTCCTCTGCTCACAACAAAATACCTTATGCCACTAGACTTGAAATTCTGGGTTTAGAAAATTTAGAACTAC
>JANHFP010001892.1:183820-193918 GCA_032468135.1 Calamaria suluensis | reverse complement strand
GAAGGAAGAAAGGAAGGGAGAGGGAGGGAGGGAGAAAAGGCAGGCAGGGAAGGGAGGAAGAGGGAGAAAAGGCAGGCAAGGAAGGAAGGGAGAGAGGGAGAAAAGAGGCAGACAGGAAAGTAAGGAAAGAGGCAGGCATGGTAGGAAGGAAGGGAAAGCAAGGAAGGAAGGAGGCAAGCAGGCAGGAAAGACAGGAAGGAAGGAAGAGCAGGCAGGGAAGGAAGGAAGAAAGGGAGAGGGAAAATAGGCAGGAAGGAAGGGAGAGAGGGAGAAAAGGCAGGAAGGAAGGAAGGAAATGGATAGATGGATGGATGAGTCCGCGAGGAGAGGGGCGGTATATAAGTTCAATAAATAATAATAATAATAATGAACAAATGAGAAGAAGGAAGGAAACCATTTTGATCTTATCAGCAAGAATGACACTAACAAGAGTATACACTTTTCAGCACACCATAGTAGTTGCCAGGGAGAAACTTCTTAGAAGATCTAAAGAGGCGACACAGGTGTTTAAACCTAGGAAGAGAACTCACTCTTTCTCCGGTGCCCTTCTACCAACGAACGGCGATTCCATTCTGACCGATCTGCCCCAGGATTTCGTTGTACCGGGAAGTCACGGCGTCGGCTCGGCTGGTCAGTCGGGCGAGGACGTGATACAAGCCCGACATGTGATACCGGAAGAGTCCTTCGAGGTCGGCCTTCTCCTTGGCTTCCTCTTCTTCCCGGTTGTAGCTCAGGCTCCTGTCGTGAAGAAGGGGAGGAGGTAGACCGCTTTCAACCGTCGACTTGATGGATTTCAGAAGCGTGAAGTCGTCGTACAGATCTCTGTCCCCGGAACGTTTCTCCTCGGGGTCGACTCCGGCCTGGTCCTCCTGCTCTTCCAGCGAGACCCCCTGGAGAAGGCTGGGGAACATGACCGTTTGCTCCATCTGACGGACAGCCGAGAAGTATCTCTGCAGGGGAACGCGGTCTCCATACTGGCTCTCCATGGCTGGGCTTTCAAGACGAAGGGCCACCAACTTCTCCTTCGGGCTGGGAAGATCTTCAGCTCTCGATGGGGAAGGGTGTTCTCCCATTTATAGACCGCTGCCCAAATCTTGGCACGTCCCCCAAACACAATCGGGAGTTGTTTCACGCCACTCAAAAAGTCCAGCAAATGTATTTATTTATTTTATGTCAAACGCCAAGAATTGGAGGTGGGGGGAGAACCGAGGTGGTTTTATTTTTAGTCCGGGGGCCGTTCCCGAACTTTTCCTTGTATTCTGTGTTATTTCTTGGCCTCCTCGAGTTTATAGACGGCTGGCGCGGGAACAAGGTGGGGGGGGGGGCGAGACAGCTGAGTTGGGACACCAAGGCTGGCACGCCACGAAATATCTTCCCATAGCTTTGAGCTGCCAAGTAGCCGAGGCAGAGCTGTACAGCGTGCCAAGGAAGAACATTTCATCATCTATGCCGGTTGTGAAACCAGTTGCTCGCCTCGCTGTTTGGCTGAGGGCCATGGGACCAGGGTGCCCACACTGTGTGCAGAAGGGTTGTCCAATAGGGACAAGCCACAGAAGGGTTGTCCATAGAGACAAGCCACAAGTCAGTGCTGGTAGTCCTCGACTTACAACAGTTAGGGACCGTTCAAAGTTTCAACTTTTGTTATTCTGTTTATCGGTGTTATTCTGTTTAGCTGGCTGGAGGATTCTGGGAGTTGAAGTGCACAAGTCTTAAAGCTGCCAAGTTTGAAGGCCTCTGAGGTAACGGAAAGCTACAGGTACAACTATGCTGGTTGGAGAATTCTGGGAGTTGAAGTCCACAAGTCTTAACGTTGCCATGTTTGAAGGCCTGAAAGCTACAGGTACAGCTATGCTGGTTGGAGAATTCTGGGAGTTGAAGTCCACAAGTCTTAAAGCTGCCAGGTTTGGGAACCTCTGCTCTGGAGGAATATTTTTCTGCTAAATGGTGAAAGACCAGACAGCAAGTTGTACAATTGTCTCTTTTTAAGCTAACCTGTTCCTCAACAAATATATTTTCACTTCATATCCAATCTAGTAATTATACATAAGACATATCTGACGTATAATTTACTTCTTATATTAAGCAAATTAAAGGGTATGTAGTTCTCTGGATCAAAAATACTTCCGTTTTGTCTCTTTTGGAAAGGGATGAAGAGTGGCACATTTCCAGTCGGTGGAAAAACACGCTGAGCCATTAATATGTATAAATAAATCAGCTAGCATTGAAGTCTGCCAATCCTTGTTCTCTCTTAACAACTCTAGAGAGAGTTACATCCCTTCCTGGGATTTTTCCAGGTCTTAATTGTGTAATAAGGTCCTTAACCACAGATCCAGACAGAGCCAGACAGCCCCGTTACAAGCAAACCTAGAAGTTTACAAGCAAATTTAGAAGAAAGTCGCAGCATCTCAAAACAGGGTGCCTCAGATGTGGTGAGCGAGCTTGGAGTATTGCAAATATCTCTAAGCCAGGGGTGTTCAGACTTGGCAACTTGAAGAGTTGTAGACTTCAACTCCCAGAAATCCTCAGCCAGCAAAGCAAAGCTGGCTGAAGAATTCTGGGAGTCGAAGTCCACAAGCCTTCAAGTTGCCAAGTCTGGGCACCGCTGAGCTAAGCTGAATGAAGTGGTTTTCCATTATTGGGCTCCTTGGTGCTCTCTTGAGCTTGCTTTGTTTTCTTGCAGATGTTTCTTTACCCCAAACTAGGTAACATCATCAGTGCTGGAAGGAAGTGGGGTTTGTGTGGGGGGAGGAGGAAGATGAGGAGGGGGGGAGGACTGTTGGCCCCTTGCTGCTCTCAGAGATGTTTCATTACCCAAATTTGGTAACACCAGTAACAATATCAACGATGATATTTTCAACTCCTGCCCTCAAAATGATGCTGTACAGATGTTCCTCCTTATTAGAACAAAACAGAGTAACTTCCACAGTTATTACACTGGGGTTGCCAAGAATCAGAGACTTAAGAGCAAAGATCTTCAAACTTGGAAGCTTTAAGACATGTGGACTTCAGCTCCCAGAATCCTCCAGCCAGCGTAGCTGTACCTGTAGCTTTTACCTCAGAGGTATTCAAACTTGGCAGCTTTAAGACTTGTGGACTTCAACTCCTAGAATTCTGTGAGGTGGATTGGGCTGAGAGAGAGAGGGAATGGCTCAAAATCACCCAAGCAGCTTTTCTGCCTAAGCCAGGACTAGAACTCACAATCCCCTGGTGATTGGGCCAAAGTCACCAAGCCAGCTTTCATGTCTAA
This sequence comes from Calamaria suluensis, assembly GCA_032468135.1. Lineage (NCBI taxonomy): Eukaryota > Metazoa > Chordata > Lepidosauria > Squamata > Calamariidae > Calamaria > Calamaria suluensis. Next base: position 190,671 of record JANHFP010001892.1, on the reverse strand, counting down.
GGCACGACTAGAACTCACTGTCTCCTGGTGATTGGCCCAAAATCTCCCAGCTGGCTTTCATGCCTAAGGCAGGACTAGAACTCACAATCTCCTGGTGATTGGCCCAAAATCACCTAGCCAGCTTTCATGCCTTAAAACAGCACTAGAACTCCCCATCTCCTAGTGATTGGTCCAAAGTCACCCAGTTCAGGTTTCCTGCCTAAGGCGGGACTAGAACTCACCATCTCCTGGTGATTGGCCCAAAGTCAGCTAGCCAGCTTTCATGCCTAAGGGCAGCACTGGAACTCACCGTCTCCTGGCTTCTAACTTGCTGCCCTCATCACTAGACCAAACCTTCACATACATTTTCCTGGGACATTGACGGACACCACGGAAAGAGGAAGGAATTGAGAAGACCAGGAAGACATCTACCACACTTGTAACTACCTTCCCCAGCTAGGAATCTTCTGACGCAAGAAGACCCCCATGTACAAATTCCAGATCCCAAACTTTCAGGCTGCAACACCAATCAAGACTTCATCCTTCCTTCCACCATTCAAACGGGAATATGGCTTTCGTCACCCTTACATCCTTCCGCCGTAAAACGGAGCAGTACTATCTCCATATTAACTGGTACCGGAAGGAGAGGGGATGGATGAAGTCCATGAATAAGAGATTAGTACTGGCAGTCCTCCACTTATGACCACAGCCGAATTAAGTGACACATTTGTTAAGCAACCGTCGCCCCGTTTTAACAACTTTTCTTCCTGCAGTTGTTAAAGGGAATCAGCGCAGGTGATAGGTCAAGTAACCCGGTCATTAAATGGACCAAGGGATTCTAGGAGTTGAAGTCCACATGTCTTGAGGGTTTTTTTTTTGTCAATTACATATTAGGTAACACATATACATAATGCATAAAATAAATACAAATAAAGAAAAACATTAGGACAGGGACAGTAGGCACGCTGGTGCTCTTATGCACGCCCCTTGCAGACCTCTTAGGAACGGGGTGAGGTCAACAGTAGACAGTCTTTGGTTAAAGTTTTGGGGGGGGTTGGGGATGAGACCACAGAGTCAGGTAGTGCATTCCAGGCATTGACCACTCCATTGCTGAAGTTGTATTTTCTGCAATCAATTTTGCAGCAGTTTACCTTGAGTTTGTATCTATTGTGTGCTCGTGTGTTGTTGTGGTTGAAGCTGAAGTAGTCATTGACAGGTATGATGTTACAGCAGATATTTTTGTGTACTACAAAATCAGAGTGTAAGCAGCGTAGTTCTAGGTTATCCAAGCCCAAAATTTCAAGCCTGGTGGCATAAGGGATACTATTGTGAGCAAGAGGATTGGCGGACTCTTCTCGTGAAATACCTCTGGACTCTCTCAGTTGTATTAACATCCGATATACAGTGCAGATTCCAGGCAGACAAGCTGTATTCAAGAATTGGTCTGGCAAAGGTTTTGCATGCCCTAGTTTGTAGTACAATGTTACCGGAGAAGAAGCTTCGCAAGATTAGGCTGACAACTTTTAATGCCCTTTTGGCAATGCCGTTGCAGTGAGCTTTGGCACTTAGATCATTTGAGATTAGTACTCCAAGGTCCTTGACAGAGTGAGGGTCATCTACGAGGTCATATTACATTTGGGAGCAAAATAATAATGTTTAAAGGTAAAGGTTTCCCTCACGCATAAGTGCTAGTTGTTTCCAACTCTAGGGTGTGGCGCTCATCTCCGTTTCAAAGCTGAAGAGCCAGCGCTGTCCGAAGACGTCTCCGTGGTCATGTAGCCGGCATGACTCAATGCCAAAGGCACATGGAACACTGTTACCTTCCCACCAAAGGTGATCCCTATTTTTTCTACTTGCATTTTTACATGCTTTCGAAACTGCTAGGTTGATAGACATAGGTACTCCATTGCTAATTCTTTGGAACTATTTCCTAGCAAAAAACTGATCTTTGATCAGGTCCATTAGTATCCCTGGCAGTTACTGAATTGGGACCATGATTAATTATAATTATTTTCTTTAGCGGCGCTAATTATTTTCTTTAGCGGCGCTATAGAAAATTGTTAAGTACCTTGGACAGCAAGAAGATGAAATAAAGTCAGAAAACTCACTGGAAACTCGTAACAATGAAGTTAAAAGTGACATATTTTGAAAACATAAGACAATTGGACAATTCTCTGATTGAAAAAATAGAAGGCAATGGGAAAAAAGGGCTGGTAGGAGACAAGATGGCTGGAAGTTTACAGAAGTTCCAAGCAGTCAGTTGTAGTCTTGGCGAATGAGAAAATACTAGGCAAGAACAACAACAACAATAACAATTGCTTCTAGTATCATTACTTACCTATTAAATCTATTTGTATACCATTGATGAAGTGTTATAAAAACTTATATGAATTTCATGGCAAAGCAGCAACAGTAAAACCAAAATTGATATATTTGTAGTACAAAGTTATACTGTACTACAATGATATTTTAATTGTAAGAATTTTAAAGCAGTTGAGGCTATTTAGTACTGAAAACCAGAGACTGGAAGATTCTGGCAAGACTTTTAGCTGTAGAAATCCACTGTATAGTTTTGGGGCAACCACTCCTTTTCAGCGCAACTTTTCTCACAGGGCTTTTGTGAAGGTGATATGAAGTACGGTCCATTGTGAACCATTGAGCTCATGCAGAAATGTGTGTGTGTGTGTTTGAAGGTCATAATTAAGTTTATCTTGAAGTATTAACAACTGAGAATACAGACTCAGACCAGGCAGGGTCTAAGTAGCCCTGTTTCGTGATATTGCGTGTTTGATATTTTCTTCAAAAGAAAATCTTTGCTGACCACAAGCAAATTTATGTGAAAGAGATCTTTATGTCTACAGCTGTAGTTTATATGTTGAGGCTTCTTCACAAGCAAAAAATTGTAATAGGATTTGATCATAGCATTCTTTACTGACGATGTTAAGGATGGTATAGATCCCTGATGGCAAACCTATGGTGTGCCAGAGGTGGCATGCAGCGCCCTCTCTGTGGGCATTCGAGCTGTCACCCAAGTTCAGCTCTGCTGTCCATGCGTGTGCCCCTCCCACCAGCAAGCTGGTCTTCGGGTCTCTGCCGTGCATGCGCAGGGGATGGGGCATGTGCAGGGGGCCACCTGTGCATGCATGGGGGAGGGGCATGTGCAGGAGCAGGCGTGGGGGCTGTGAGTGCATTGCAGTTTGGGGATTTGGAAATGTGCACGCATTTGCACATGCACGCTTTGGACACTTGGTCTGGAAATGGTCGTCCATCACTGGTATATATTAATATAAAGTGGGAAGACATTCTTTTTAAAAACAAAAATAAAATGTAGTCGATCTATATAAATGGAAACTGTTTTTATTTGAGTAAGTAAGGAGTAAACCAAAGAAATGTAAACTCGTGCAAATAAATGTTACTAAACCTAGTTTATGCCAACCATATTCACATAGGGTATTTGAATTTGTAGCTGATTGTCCTATAATCAAATAATTACAAATCCATTATACCTAATTCTGTTAATAGTTAAATTCCAGAGAACCCATATAAATCATTACACAACTCCTTTTAAGTAAGCTTTCAACAGTGCTATTATGTTTATAAAGCAATAATTTATATAAATTGTCCTTCCTGCTGTGTTTGCTTATGAAGTTCATTCCAAAGTAGACCATACAATGTCATTAAACATATTTTTATGATTTTAATGATTATGTACTATCCTACACAAAATCAGTAGCAGCTGCTACTGGCTGTGGCCTCCTTAATTGAAAAGAAGTTGCACAAGAATTCCAAGTCTGATACTTCAAAGCACTAAATTCTTACCAGCTCCAGGAAAATATGAGAAGATTGACAGAGTGAATTTCACCACTTATCATACCCTTTTTTCCTCCTTTGTTTTAAGTCCGATTTAGTTGATATGAAATGTCCAAATACTCTTTGTTGTCCAGCAGACCTTGCAAGAAATAGCACGTAGAGGCTGCTAATATTTTTGTTCATAGGTTTCCATTGCAACATAATTGATGCGGTTTTTCTTCAAAAATTCTTTCTGCACTCTGATCCTTTATATTTACTTTTTTTCCTTCCTTGTTTATAACAGTTAATAAAAAAAGAGGTGGGAATTCTTGGTGCCATATCTCAGCAATAAAATAGGATATTGACCAGGCTGTGAGCTTCTGCAGGAATATTAAAGGATGGGGAAAAGGGGGGCAGAAAAAATGGGCCTATTTGTGCACTTATGGAACACTGTTACCTTCCAAGCAAAGTTGATCCCTATTTTTCTACTTTCATTTTTTATGTGCTTTTGAACTACTAGATTGGCAGAAGCTTGGACAAGTAATGGAATCTCACCCCATTACGTGACACTAGGGATTCGAACCACTGAGCTGCTGACCTTTCGACTGGCAAGCTCAGCATCTTAGCCCCTGAGCCACCACATCCCTGTCTTGATGTATATAAAACCCTATAAAAAGACCAGTTAATCTGATAGAGAACATTTTTTCATCTAAAGCTAGCAGAATAGAACTACAGAAAATGCTCTGAACTCAAAACATTTGACACTCCAAACAGCTATTTTGGTAGTTGTTTTAGAAGAATGTTTCCTTATACCAAGAATTTTATTTTGAGCTTGAAACAAAGCACACTGACTATTCAGAACATTTGAGCATTATTATTTCAAGTATTTTCAGCAACTCCAAGAATCCTAACTGAATTTCTGACTGGTTTATTTGTAAAAGAAAATGAAAAGGAGGAGAAGGAGAAGGAGAAGGAAGAGAAGGAGAAAGAGAAGGAGAAAGAGGAGAATAAATTTATTTTGGCATGAAAAGATGGAGAGAAACTGTACCTGAGGTCACTACCAATTTTGCAACTGATTCTGGACTATTACCAAAGTTTCTGTCAGGCAAGCTGAAAAAAACCTGCACTAGGAATCCTTTAAGAAAATTAAATGAACAGTTGTAAGTATAGACAAGGTTGAGATAATAAGGAGAAATGATAGTTGGGGCAGAGAAATAAGAACAGTGTGGAAAGAAGACTGTGGAGGTGGAGGAGAAAAAGAGTATAGAGCAGTGATGGCTAACCTTTTTGCCATCGCGTGCCAAAAGTGGGGGGTGCTGGGGGGAGTTGCACATCAGCATGCCCACACCCATAATTCAATTCACCCCACCCTCCCTAGAAAGGCTCTGGAGCCTGGGGAGAGTGAAAAACAGGCCTTCCCCATATCCCCAGGCCTTCTTTCCCAACTCTTTCCCAACTTCTGGGGACCCCGGAAGGCCCAAAAACCAGCTGGCCAGCACCCACATGTGCATCAGAGATGAAATAGGACTGTGATGGCGAACCTATGGCACGGAGCCTTATCGGTGGGCACGCAAGCATTACCCTAGTTCAGCTCTGATGCGCATGTGGGCGCTGACCAGAAGTTGGGAAAGAGGCTGTTTCCAGCCTTGGGGTGTGGGAAAGGCCTATTATTCATTCTCCCCAGGCTCCAGAGCCTTTCTAGGGAGGGTAGGGCAAATTGAATTATGGGTGTGGGCACGCATTGAATATTTTTTTAAAAAAAACAGGAGACCACAGCTGACTCATGGTAGCTGATTAAGGATAAGGTACATATGTGCTAGTCGTTTCCGACTCTAGGGGCCAGTGCTCATCTCCATTTCAAAGCCAAAGAGCCAGCACTGTCCGAAGACGTCTCCGTGGCCATGTGGCTGGCATGACTAACGCACGGAGTGCTGTTACCTTCCCACCAAAGGTGGTCCCTGTTTTTTCTACTTGCATTTTTACGTGCTTTCGAAACTGGTATTTTGGCAAGAGCTGGGACAAGTAACAGGAGCTCACCCCATTACACGGCACTAGGGATTTGAACCGCTTAATTGCTGACCTTCCGATCGACAAACTCAGCTGCCTTAACCACTGAGCCACCATGTCCTTAACCTTCAGTTTACCCCCTGATTAATCCCAGTGGTACCAAATCGAATCCCCTGTTCATTGTAGCAATTACATAATTGTCAATATATGGGATTAGCTCTGATCAGCATTTCCTGAGGTGAGAATTAAGAGCATTCCAGAAGCCCAGAAAGCATTTTCTAAATGTTTGTTATCTCCAGCCTAACAATTTGCAAAATGTTTAATTGGTCTTGTGGAACCTTTGCAATGAAATGTCATTCAGAACGCAGTGGGGATGACATTTTTCTGATTACAATTGCAACTCAATTGGCCACTTACACCCAGGAAGCCTGCCTTGGAAAAGGCGCGTTTCTCCAGAATGGATATCATGCAGTGATATCCGCTCTGCCCATTTATCTCTTTAACCCATATGCTGCTTTTCACTTGATCAAAAATTTCAAAACAGTACATAATAAGATCAAACATATCTCAGTAGGATGAATAAGCTAAATTTGCTGTCTGTGCTTGAGAAAAGCAACTGCAGCCAGGCAGAAAAAGTTCCCACCCCCACTTCCCTCCTGACTTCATACATTCACACACAACTTTGCTCACAATCATCCAAGCTGCCTCTGATTACTGAGCCACCGGCTGGCATTTTCAAGGATGTGCAGACAGCCCAGTGGTGAAATCCAATTTTCTTTTACTGCCAGTTCTGTGGCTTGGTGGGCGTGGTGTGGCTTGGTGGGCGTGGCAGGGGAAGGATACTTCAAAATCTCCATTCCCATCCCACTCCAGGAGAAGGAATTATACTTCAAAATCCCCATTCCCTCCCCACTCTGGGGCTAGCCAGAGGTGGTATTTTCCAGTTCTCCGACCTGCTCAAAATTTCTGCTACCAGTTATCCAGAACCTGTCAGGACCTGCTGGATTTCACCCCTGGCACACAAACCACTTTCCCTGAGATAGTGGACACCCCCCCCCCCCGAGGTCTCAAAAGCT
>JANHFP010001892.1:150686-163862 GCA_032468135.1 Calamaria suluensis | reverse complement strand
ACCCTAGAGTGCAAGATATTGAATTAATTGTAGGACTCATTACAGGAAGACATATTCCATCCCCTTCTTCTTTGGCTCTCAATCTTCCCCAGCATTAGCTCTTCTCCACAATGTAATGCTGGGGAAGATTGAGGGCCATTTGGTACAGAGATTTGGATTTCTTTTACATGGTTGCAGTCTTTTCCAGCTGTGCCTATCCATGAACTGAGTCTGAAGAAGTAAATGTAAAACTTGAAAATGTTCATGATTTCCTTTCCAATGTTAAAAAATAAGCATAATAAAATTATGTATGATAAATTAAGCTAGGTTTCTGTCAGATTGACTTCCATTTTAATTGGACTTCTGAAGGAGATTTGGCATGTGATGCCACTGTGGCATAGGTACACGCTCATATATATGCAGTATAATATTTTAATGTTTAATCTTATTGTGGCTATTTTAATTGCTATTATGTAGTTCGTCAACAAGATAGATGATATTACATATGTGTGTATGTGTGTGTATAGATAGATGATAGACAGACAGACAGACAGACAGACAGACAGACCAATCATAGGATAATCAAATATGTTTTGGCCTAAATTTCACAACTTTATAGCTACCATCTGCATAGCTCAGTTCACCAGCCATTCACGCACCTTTGTTTTTATATAGCTACAGGACACAGGTGGGGATTTCCGGCCAGGATACTATACTCCACTCTCACCCTTTATACCCCGAGGCTTTCTGCCAGGGATTCACTACCTTCCACCACCTCTCCAGCTCAACCTTGTCACTGAAGCTACAAAGGAAACATCTGGTGAGTAATCAGAATATTTGGTTGTGCAGCAGTTATGTGGATGATTCTAATGCACCTACAGATATTCTTCAACTTGACAGTTGTTTAACAACTAGTCAAAATTACAATGGGCCCAGAACAGGTGCTTTATGGCCCATAAGACATTTCTGGCCTTTGTAAAATGTCATGCCATCCCTGTTCCTCAGTCACTTTCAGGTGCTTGGCCTCGCCTTTACGACTTATGTCCCATCGTCACATGACAAATTTCAGAAAATGGGTTCAGACCTACAACTGTGGCAATTGCTTAACAACTGTAGATTCGCTTAATGACCACAGTAATTTGCTAGATACACATGATTAGATTTAGATAAGTCTAATGCAACTAGATTTTACCCAGAGGATCATACAGATTTCATAATGTTTATATTGAACCTACCAGTTTAAGCCTACCTGAATTATTTTCTATGTATATTCCTGTACTGCCTGCATAATTCCAATAGCAAATATTTTTATGAGCTTGTAAACCAAAAAAACATTTTTAATTATTAGCTAATATTGAGAAACATCATCTGAACACCTAATTCCATTAGTTGTTTAAACTACAAGAGCACATAAATAAAGCATAGTAAAGGTAAAGGTTTCCTTTGCACATATGTGCTAGTCGTTTCCGACTCTTTGTGATACTTTTTGTAGAGATGGCTCTTCAAACGACGTTCTGTAAATAACAGCATTGTGTTGTGAATAAAAATGCGCTTTGCTTTTATTATTTAAATAATAGTCATTGAATAAAACATAAGAATTCTATCCAAGCACAAATTGTAAACTATTTTTTTGTTTCTGTATTTTAGTTTCCACTGAAGACAGCCAGGATTCTGCAGTTATATGTAAGCCCAGCCAAACATCTCAAGAAGATGCCTCTGACGATTGTTCTTCATATAATGAACAGTAAATCTTCACCATCTAAATTGAACTATTGCCTTCAAGTGCCGCCTTGCTATAAATGTTATTTTGTATTGCTTTGAACTACATTGCTGCTAATCCTACAGTTCTATTTGCATTATTGGTGTTTCATGTTCACCTAATACATCCCACTATAATTTGTTGTCTTGATGCCAAGTTTAGAAAAATATACCTTTATTGAAAATCATTGCTTCAGTCCCCTAATTGCATGTCAGATAGTGAATGCAGGCAGAGCTCAGAAGTCATGTATATTGTGACACGTCAGATGTGCTCAGTAAATATCTATGACTCTACCATAAAATCTGAGCACAATTTAACCAGCTTAAGCTTTAGAAGGAAACATACTGGTTAGCTTTAGGATTTTCAACTTTTATTAGTTGATGCCAGCCTAAAGTGTTAGTAGTTGTTTTCTATAGCAGCTTTTTTCAACCTAATACTATTGATATATAGAGAAGTTGGAATTAAGGAAACCTGGTGCAACTGAAGGGGGTATCCAGTAAGGAAACACATGAAAAGATTAATTCCTCCATGCTAAGCTTCTCTTAAATTATAAGAACAAGTAGTTCCTTTTCAGATGCCATGTTTCAAGTTGAAAAATGGCACTAAGAAAAATCTGTTTTTAGCCAATAACTTTGTATTAATTGTATTTCCAGTTTAGTTCCATTACTTGTTGTACAAATACTTATATTAGCCTGTTGCAATAAAACATTTTCAAATGGTGGTACACTCTTATATATCTTTTCTCCTATGCAGGTTGAAAAATTACATTTTGAAATGTGTTTGGCATACACTGCCATTAGAATATAATCACTAATAAATAGATGAATAAATGAAAAAAATCAAAGTTATATCATGTAGTCTCCAAATGGGATTATGCAAGAGTGTGGCTAGTGAAAATTTGAAGTTATTCTTCCTTGTCTCCCCTTTTGAAAGTTATAGTAGGAATTAATAAAAAGTTACCCTTCCAACATTTTTTTTCGTTAGGAAGATTCAGCAAAATGTTCAGCTTAGGAGTGTTGGGAAGAGGGTTAGATTCAGCATGAAAACAGGATGCTTTTCATGGGCCTTAATCAAGTGTAAGGGATTCACTTGAATCAACCAAGCAAAAAGAGAGGTGGGAAATTTTCAAGTTTTCAAGCGTGGACCAGCTGGAGTCTATACCAGCGATTTTCAAATTTCACAACTTTAAGATATGTGGATTTCAACTTCTAGAATTCCAGTTGGCAATTCTGGGAGTTAAAGTCCACATATCTCACAGTTGCCAAATTTGAAAAACTCTTGTTTAATACCTTTTACTTGAAAGCAAGAACAACTCCAGGCATAATCAAGGGATGTTCCCTGAGTTTGGTTGTTTTCTTGCAGACCCAAAGTTTCATTACCCAAACTGGGAAACATCATCAGTGATGATGTCTAGTTTGGGTAATGAAATTTAGTCAGCCATTCGCTTTGATATCACTTTAAAGTTACACCTTAAATTAAAAAAAGACACACAGTACGTTTGATAGGCTTTTCATGTAAGAGCATAAAATGTGTTCCAATAGACTGAAAGTTTAGTCAGCTTTTCTGTAGGAAGCCCTCAAGCAGGACATGACAGCAATACTACTGTACTTTGGATACATGTGGTAATATATTGTCACTGAATAGTTCCCATTAAATTTTAGTTGTTTCAAATGCCTGCAGAATTTATCAGAAGTGACAATGAAATAAGTTAGCGTAGCATGAGTAGTATATCTTCCAGACTGCCTTCAACTTACTGAGGCTTTTCAAATCTGAGAAGTAAGATGATTGAATTCAATAGGAATACTTCCAAGTAAACTTGTATAGGGTCATGGGGTGTGTGGGGTGTGTGCATCCTATCATCTGTTTCTAATTAAAATCAAATAAATGTGAACAAGGTTGTTACATCATTGGAAGTGTAATGGACAGTCAATATTAGAGAGTTACCCTAGTTTTCATGCTGCCCACTCCACAGTAGCTGACATTTAGCTGAGGAGAAATTGATATTTTTCCCCAGTAATACAGAATTTCAACTGAGTATTAGTAAACATCAATACCACTGAAGAATGAACCTAAAAATAAATAAAGCTATACTGCATTGTAAAACACTAAGTGGGAAAGTCTCACTTTCTAAATATTCACTCAATAAATAAAGCTACCAAATGGGAAATATAATTTTATTGGAATCTATAGTAATTTTTTTTGCACAATAACAAAAGTCTCAGGCTGACTTTAATCACTGTTCTTGTGTCCAATTTGGAGAGCCAGCTTAACACTTGTAAATAGAGAATAAAATATGTTTGACTGCTATTAGAGCCAATAAGCATAGAGGTAGTTTAGTGGCTGCCTTGTTCACAGTTGCAGTGGTGGTGAAAAAATAACTTTGCAAACCAGTACTTGTCTTTACTTGACTTTCGCAGGTCTGGAAAGCTGAAGTAAAATGATAAAATTGGAGTGTTTCATTTAGCAATTGCTTCATTTAATGTGGAGTTGCTGGTCCCAATTGTGGTTGCTAAACAAAGACTACCTATACTCAGAATTTTAAAAAAAACTCTATGTGAATTTCTAGTTTCAGAGGCAAAATTGAATACTCAGGTTTAGGAGAGCAATTAACAAGAATACGGAGTAACATATTCTCATTTAAATCTGGCATTTTGTTTATTTTAGGCTCTCAGTGTTCAACAATGAAGAGGTGATTGGTCTTTATGAAGCACTGCTTTTTTAGCAAGTAGAAATTCACTTTTCTTAGGGTATACCAATTCTGTTTGAGATTTTCCCTGTCCTAGATTTGCACTGAGTTATCCATGAGAGAGAACTTGTAAGTCGTAAACTCTAAACAATAGCTGAAGTAACTAAACAGTAAAGGAACAATAAATATTTAGTGAATTATGAAATATATTGTACCTCATTTTTTTTCATAGTACTGCAATTTCCCAGGACAAAAAATTAATGTAAAGTATGGTTTTGCTAATGCTTTCCAAAAAAATAAATAAATCTAAGGATACTATCAGGAAACACTTCACAATTGCATCTTTCCTTCTATATTTTACCTGCAAAAGTCTTCAGGCATTACTGCAATTCAAGCTTTTTCTTATAACTCACAACCATATATAAAGGCCACACAATTCATGTAGCAATGCTCTGCAGAAAAGAAAAACCAAGCTTTGCATGTGCAGAATAAGGGGGAAATAATATTTAACTCTCAGAAAGCTGATTCTGAAGTTGGCAAAAAGCTTCCGTGGAATTTCCATTTACTGTATTATGAAGCTACATTGTGAGTGTATTGCCTTCTGAGGTAGCTCATACCTTGAAGAATAAACTGATGAAGAGAGGAAAACACCGTTTCCTTTCTTTGATGACCTTGATTTCATACGTCAGTACTTCTCTTTCTGCATGAACCTTCCAAGTTTATTTTTAAACAAGCTGGCTTCTTTTAGAAAGCTTGGGTTCGAAAACAAATTAGAAAGCATCCATTGAAGCAGGACTAAATTGCACACTGGGTTTGACTGCATCTGTTATGTCTAGCAGCAAATATAGTTTTCTCTAGATATTTAACCTGTAAGGGAACACTCCTACTCTTTTGTTTTTATTGCAAACATGCAATTAATCACCCTAATTGCTCAAGCACCCAGAAGCTCAGGATATTATAGCAAAGCAAAATATATGACATTGGAAATACCCTGAGGTTTTTAAACATTCATTCTGGTAATATAAAACTTGTTTAAACCAGAAAAAGTGTTCTTGAAAGAAAAAGACTAATAATATTTTGTATCGCTGCTCTTAAAATCTAGCCTCTTATTTACATAGTTTGGGGTATGAAAATCTATGGAGTAATGTATGCTTTTTACGAATATCAGAATATTATATTATCACATTATAATAGTATTCTGGTATTATTACAGTTCCTATGTTTATTTTAAAACTGCCTTATAGTATTTGTAATTTTACCAAAACAATTCTTGACTTTTGTGGCCCTGAATCAGATTCGAAATGTTGAATGGTATCAAATATACTGGCAAGATAAGAATCCATTTGTTATTGAACTGTCATTCTTGTATCATTCTCTATTGAGGTTCTGCTAGAACTACACTCACCATTTAAACCAGGCAGCCCTGTGCTCCTAACTATTGTGTCAGGATACATTTCCACTGATCAAATCTACTACCATTCTGGGGAAATAAATCCACTAATTCCAGTTCAACTTAGGTCTCTGATGAGTTAAAGATGAGCAAAATGCAGCAATTAGGTATGAAATATCTATTCTCCCTCCAAACTATTCAGAACCTCTTTCATTCTGGTAGCAGTGGCAGTTTCCAGAAGTAAATAAAGTTTCAGGTATCTTGAAGAGAATCGATTCCTGGGCAGGGATGAAATTTAGCAGGTTCTGACAGGTTCTGGAGAACCCGTAGCAGAAATGTTGAGTAGTTTGGAGAACCAGTGGCGGAAATTTTGAGTCATTTGAAGAACTGGCAAATACCACCTCTGGCTGGCCCCAGAGTGGAGTGGGAATGGAGATTTTTCAATATCCTTCCCCTGCCACACCCACCAAGGCATGCCCAACAACACACAACACACAACCAAGCCACACCCACAGAACTGGCAGTAAAAATAATCTGGATTGCACCACTGTTCCTGGGGTCATGCAGTAAGGGATTGACCCAGAGTGGTCTAATGTTAGGGTTTTTGCTCATCCTGAACTGATGAAAATTCCACGTTTGCACTGCATACAAGACCTTTGCACTATGTTTACACTACATACAAGAAATGACTCTTTGAGCAGGCTGTGGAGCACAGTTTAGTTACAGTATTTGTGTACATAATTTGTATAGAATTCCTGAGCAGGAAGACAAAATATTTGCAGAAACTCTTGTACTACACACTTCTCAAAAGTAGGGTTCCCTCAGTCCGGTCTCTTCCTGTCACACTGTCATCACAGACAAAAGACATATTGGCTAGAAGTGATAGCAAGACAAAGCTCACAGTTGGGAAATCATCATATATACCTCCCCAATAAAACAATTGAGAGAATGCAGAGTATAAAGAATATGATTACAAACAAAAAATGAGTGTCTTTACTGAACTAATTCTATTCATAGAAACAAGTTTAGCTTTCCGTTTCTCCAAAGCTCTTTATCATGCCATCTTTGCACAGGATTTGGGGTCCTGAGGCAAATTGACTTAAGCTTTTATTATTATTATTAAAATTAGAAACTGGAGCTCCCTCTTGTGGCAATTGCAGTTCTAATATAAAAGCCATCAGCCTATATAGTGTAGTGTTAGATTCTAATGTCGGCCAATCCCTGTTGTTCGTCGACTTTGCTTGTCAGAGTGTCGCAAAAGGTGATCACATAATCTTGGGACACAACCATAGTCATAAATGTAAACCAGTTGTCAAGCATCTGAATTTTGATCACACGGGAATGCTGGAAAGGTCATTCTGAAAAACAGCCATGAGTCCCTTTTTTTCAATACTGTTGTAACTTTGAACGGTCACTAAATGAATAGATCACTTTTCATCATGACTATCACATGAAGGGAAAATTTTCTTCTTGTTATTGTATTGTTATTGTTATTACAGTCTTTAAAACAAAATAATGTACTTTTGACGCAAAGAAATATCATCTTACTTGTCTCAACATCTTTTTTACATCATGGCTACCAAAATTGAATGCAGTATTCCAAGTGTGGCCTTACCAAGACATTATAAACACTTCACATGATCTTGATTCTATCCCTCTGTTTATGCAGCCTAGAACTGTGTTGGCTTTTTTGGCAGCTGTAGCATACTGCTGGCTCATATTTAAGTGATTTTCCACTAGTATTCCAAGATCCCTCTCTCAGTTACGCAAGGTCGCAACATATAATGTACCTGTGCATTTTGATTTTCTTGCCTAAATATAAAACCTTTGTTTTTTCACCACTGAATTTCATTTTGTTGGACAATGTCTAAAGTTCAAATCTGTCAAGATCCTTCTGTATCTTAAGCCTTTCTTATGTTGATGTTGGAATTCGGTTCTCATGGAACAAAGCAAGAGTGGGCTTCTAGGCGTTTGCGGGGGTTTGGGAGAAACTCTAGCTAAGATTCTGTGCAGTCCGGAGAACCCCCAAATTCCACTCCTGGCTGGCCCCACCCATCCCCTCCCAGGAGTCCCCACGCTGCCTGTTCTGGATGTAGGTGAGTGCAGGATGAGCACTGAGGTTTGGAGAAGGTGAAAAACATGTGTACCAGAAGTTTGGAAAGCATAGAGGGCCTTTGAAGCCTGAGGAGGCCATTTTCACACTCCTGGAGGTTTGAGGAAAGGCTCTGGAGCTTGGGGAGGACAAAAACGCTGCGCCCCACCCGCGCCCCACTCCTGCAGTGCAGGAGGCTGATTAGGCCACGCCCACCATGGCCACGTCCACCCACCCAACCGAGCAGAAACCCCTTGCTAAATTTTTTGAAGGAACAAAGGAAATGAGCTTCGTGGGTAAGATTACAGTTGTTCAACCAAGGTGTGTAGCAAGTCCATTCAGTTGATATAAAGAAGTAATATCATTCCATGCTTAGATGATTGCTCCCCTAAGCAGAACAAGCACAAAGAAATATGAAATTAATACCAAATGTGGGTGCATGGACAGAGACATATTTTTCCCATCACAGCAGTAACTTTTTTTTCAGTCCCTCCTCCCATACAGCGAGATTTTCATATGGATCTGTTTAATATGAAGAATCTACCACAAGCCACAAAAATCAGGATTGAATTAATAGCCAGGATTATGCATTATTAACAGAGAATCCTCCATCTGTTCTATTGGATTCTTCAGACCACTCTTTCTTGATTGGAAGAAAAAAAATCCTTGAAAGAGTAATGTGATTTGGAGAAACATAATTTAAATGACAATATAAAACATCTTTTGTATTATTCATTTAAGTCAGAGTCAATTGATATTGCCATAAATTCATGGTCCCCTCAATCGATAATAAACTAGTGGATGTTTTGTAACTGAAAAACTGATTACATGATCTTTTGTCATGTTTATAAAACATCTTGTGTAGCATGACTGGTGCTATGATTTCACACAGCTAGTCAGGTTGTATAGCCAAAACACACAAATTCCATTTTCAAATTTTGGAAATCCACAGAGCTTTATTAACCAACAAACTAGCTCATTCCAAATATCTTTTTTATCTTTATCTTTTATAAGGAGAGGAAGAAGGAAGAGGAAGGGACAGGGGATGGAGCAGGGAAAGAGGAGAAGAAGTAGAGGAGGGGGGGAAGAGGAGAAAAAGAGACAGCAGAAGCAACTAATGTTTGTATTCATGGTTTGATTTAGCCAGATGCACTCTTATTGTACTTCAACAGAGGTGAAGGAAATCAGCACCTTTGTTCAGTTCACTAAACAACTTTCTTTAACACTGAATTGGAATGGAATGTTGCCGTTAGCTTTTTGGGTGCTCTTGTATATCTATAGCTCCTTTAATGATTGAATGTAATGTGTTATCATTGTAAAATCAAATCAAACACAAAAGGATTTGATTGAGCAATAGTTGTTCTACACTGCTTCCTTCATGCTTATAGGCAAAAAACAATGTTCCAGGTACTCTTAATTTTTTCCATAATGGCAATTGTTTCACAAAATATTTTTCTTCTTTTCTTGTACAGTTGCCATCAGCAGTCACCATAAGTATTAGTATACAAGTTGATTCCCATCCCATGTAGTCATTTATTTATTGTGTTACTAATATTACTTCAAAATACTTAACCGATACAATCAAGTGGACTTGATACCAAGTAGACAATAATTCTACATAATATTTGGCGTGCTTGACAAGCATGATATAATTTTTATGACTTGCATTAAAATATTTTTATTTGGCAAACTGCATAACCCATGTTATTAAAATAGAACTTGGATGATATAACTCAGGTTACTGATTACTTAGACATTATAATGGTATTAATGGAGAACTATAAAAGTTTCCTTCTGCATTATAAGGAAAGTGATTGAATCACTGTGCAGAACCCAAGATGTGGTATCTCCTGTTGATAGCTATGAAAGTGGCAATATGAACAATAAACTTTACTCACCACAGCAGGATCCATTAGTTAATTGATCAGGAAAACAGAGAACCACTAAGGATAGCGTACAGTTCCAAGCACGGCCATACACTGGGGATTAATTACAGTTAACAATCTGCCTTGTTTACAAAATCTTAAAAGACAAGACAAGACAAGACAAGACATAGTATAAGGTGCAAGATGATAAGATAGATAAGAGACAAGACAAAATAATCTCTATTGTCACTTTTTTTTAGCACACTTGCACACATTAAAAAATGAGATTCTGATGCTCCTTGTTAAATTACAGCTCCAATTAGCCCCCAGCCATTAGTCATTTGTGAAGAACTCCAGATAATTCAGTAATATCTGGTGGATCATAGGCTTCTTACTCTTATTTTTGATGATAGCAAACAAATGATCAAAATTGCTTTCAAGGGACAGCAGCTCTGGAATTGGAACCATGTAATGTTGCTCTCTATTTCTGCTGGCCAGAAAGTCATTTACAGCTAGCACATATTTACTGACTTCTTTTTATATTCACAGTGATCATATAAGGTTTGTGTTAGATCGGAGGAAGAAGTCAGCCGGAGACTGGTGTCAGTGACAACTCTTTATTCGCTCATAGTGACCACAGCTCTCTGGGCAGTCTGACCATCCCCTTTTATAGGGAATGGTCAGCCCCCCAGGGGCCAATAAATGTAAAAGTCGAATTTCCCGCTAGGGAAGAGAACCGGAGTGAAACCCTTGTCATTTAAACACAACAGTTTGCATTCAATAAACCAAATCTGTATCTTAGAATCAGACTTATTTTTCACTTGATCCTGTGATCCTGTGAACAGAGTCATGTATCTGCAGGTTGTATACATGGGTAGTCATGGGACAAGAGAGCCATAGAGCAAAAGTGCAAGGCTGCTGAAGGGCTGCACCTGCAAAGCATGACATTAGCACTGAAATATACCCAAAACCTAGCCTGGCCTTACTCCCGAGTTGTCCTGTTTGCTTTAGCTGCTCTTGTCTTTTGGTGTACATGCGTATACTAGGAACAGGCTCCTCCTGTTCCTCTGCCTCTCTGGTGTCCTACTCTGGAGGCTCTGGACTCCACACATCACTCCCAGATGTCCCTGGCCCCATCTCTGCCTCTGACGCAGAGCCCTCATCAGAGCTTTCCCCAGACTCCAGGACTGGCCCATGTTCCTCCCCAGCCTCCTCACTATCTGACTGCGCTGCTCCACAGACTGCTGGCGCACCACAACAGATTGGGGTTTAATGCAACATCTGTCTGTATGCACTTCTATTCAGTATATCTATTTATTTAGTCATCTTTGACAGCATTCTCCTTTTGCCCAGGTGCTTGTTTTGATCAATTCCTAAGCTGAGATTCATCACATCAATTTGTGAAAGGTTTCCCTCGCACATATGGGAAGGGATTCATACTGAGAAAACAGAATGGGGGAAGTGGTTTTAAAAAAAATTCTAGGGGACTCTAGGGGGCGGTGCTTATCTCCGTTTCAAAGCCGAACAGCCAGCGCTGTCCGAAGATGTCTCTTTGGTCAAGTGGCCGGCATGACTAAACGCCAAAGGCACATGGAACGCTGTTACCTTCCCACCAAAGGTGGTTCCTATTTTTTCTACTTGCACTTTTACGTGCTTTCGAAACTGCTAGGTTGGTAGAAGCTGGGACAAGTAACGGGAGCTTACCCTGTTATGCAGCACTAGGGATTCAAACAGGTGAACTGCCGACCTTCCAATCCCAACTGTCTTACCCACTGAGCTACCACATCCATTTGTATACATCAATGTATACAAATATTTAAAGACAAAGGGAGTTGTGAGTAGGAGGCCTGAGTTATCTTCAGGAAATGGGACCAGGACATTTTTTTTAAAAAACTACTTTCCCCATTCTGTTTTATCAATATGAATCCCTTCCCATCTCTTTTGAAATGATATGTCTTCCAGAAGACAGGAGGTAAAAGATTTCAGAGGGCAATAAATATAGAAAAGAAAATATGATAGCAATTAGCTAGATATCTTTTACTCCCAAGCTATACTGAATATATTTTGGAGAAAGGGACAATCCAGTCACTGCTTTGCATGATTTGTTCCTGAAAAGCTTTAGGTAGTTCTTGACCTGCAACCGCACTGACAAAAGTAACTTATGACTCTTCCCTGCTTATGATCGTTGCAGCATCCTCATGATCAAGGGATCAAAATTTGGTCCTCGGCAACTGGATTATATTTATTATAGTTGCAATGTCCCAGGATCATGTGATCACCTTTTGTGACCTTTTGACAAGGAAGTCAATGGAGAAACTAGATTTACTTTACAACGGTGCTGCTAACTTAACAACTGCAGTGATTCTGCAACTGTAACTGCGGCAAGAAATGTTGTGAAATGGGACAAACCCCACTTAACTTTTTTGTTTTGTTTAGCAATGGAAATTTGGAGCTCAATTGTGGTCATAAGTCAAGGACTACCTATGTATCAGTAATAGGCATGGGGCTTTTGTCTGTAACTAGAATACTGGATTTTAAAAAATCAGGTTTAAATGGTATATTAAATTATGCATCACAAAGCAAATAATTGAATCAGGATGTTGAACAGATCCAACAAAACTGAGTAACATAAGGACTCTTGATACTCTCCTAATTAACAACAGCTGGATCTATTATGTGGTTTATATGTTCTTGCATAATCCGTACTTCTTCTTAAACAGAAACAAAGCTATTGATGATTAATATTTAATGAGGCAGGAAAATAAATTTTAAATGCGCAAAACAACACAAGCCTGGATTGAAACAAGCATCTATTTAAGCAGGTCAAATTAAATTGGGAATGATTATAGTCTTTTCCAATTGAAACATTTTTCAATGGCATCGTACTAATCAGATCTGAACTGTAACTTTTGCTAGATAGGTTTATCAACCGAGGGCCTTTGAATGACACCCCAAAAACAACACTACAAAAGGAGCAACGGTGCCAGGGGAGAAGAAATCTCCATTTGCACAAAGGTCGAAAGATTCAACCTGTCCCACAGTAGAGGAATGGATAGTGAAGATGAGAGATGGCCAAATTGACAGCTTCAATTAGAGACAGGATTGGAAGTCCCTTTTTGACTTTTTGCGTGCAACAGAAAAAGATGAAACAATGATGTACAGTATGGGTTTCCAACCTTTTGGCTTGTAAGTGAACAGGAATGGTCTTCTGCTGCATGGAAAATATGTAATTGATGTTAATGTAACATAACAATGTTAATGTTTACAGTATTGTGGGATCACATTACCAGCTGTTGAGGGCCGCATGTTGCCTGCAGACCATTGGTGGGACATTTATTTATTTATTTATTTGATTTATATACCGCCCCATCTCCGAGGACTCGGGGCGGTGTACAGAATTTTAAT
>JANHFP010001892.1:50087-61165 GCA_032468135.1 Calamaria suluensis | reverse complement strand
ACGGAGATGAGCACCGCCCCCTAGAGTCGGGAACGACTAGCACATATGTGCGAGGGAAACCCTTACCTTTACCTTTATTATCCTTACATGTTTTCATCCACAGCCATGTAGGTTCGATGGCTAGATATTTCATTATTATTTTTTAGTTCTTTTTCTTTGACTCTGGCATATCATCATCATCACCACCACCATCATCAACATCACCATCATCCCCAAAAAAAACAAACAGGATACCGATTAAAGCAAGACTATTTTGAAACAGGCCTTGCTGAGTGAGCCCTAGACTCAAGCATGAGACGTTAAGGCCAAGAAACCTTATGGGAGCCCACCAGGAGACCAGATGGTCACCATCATGCTGAGGACATCTCTGAAGACCAAGGGAGATATTGCGACAAGGATCAGGCGAGATAATTAAAACGGCAAGCCTTCAAGAGTTTGACCTGACTTTTAGAGAGGTCGGTGGGGGTGAGTTTAAATAGAATGGGCGGGCTAAATTCAGAGGAGGCTTCACGCTCTTCCTCCTTCCTCCTTCTTTGGTTATCTGGGCTGGTTTTTGAAAGATAAAGAGTTTTATTCCTACGTATGGCTAAGCTAAAGCTATGAAGTAGGGGAAAATTATGTATGTGGTGAGAGTTTACATGTAGTTACTGTGTGAAGATTCTCTCTGCCTGGTGTAGTGTTTTATTCATACAAGTGAGTATCCCAAAGAGAATCTCAATTTATTTATTTTATTTATTTATTTAATTTGCCAAGGAGTACAAGGAAACAAGGAACAGTATAAACATAGACATTGGCACAAAAATGGGCACAGTTAAAGATATAAGTAATAATAAAGATATTGGTTGCCAGTGGAGTACCGGGTTCGCTTTAAAGTCATGATAATGATCTTTAAAGCGACCCATAGCATTGGTACTTGCAAGACCGCATGCTGCCAAATACCTCCTCACAACCGGTCCGTACTCACAGAGAGGGCTTCATGAGGGTTCCGTTGACCGCTATGTGTCGACTGGTGACCCCCAGGAAAAGAGCCTTCTCTGTGGCAGGCCCGTCCCTCTGGAATGAACTTCCACCTGCGTTGCGAAGGCTCACGGATTTATCAACATTTCGCCGGGAGCTGAAGACATACTTCTTTCGACTTGCCAGCCTGGGGTAAAATTTTTAGCATTGGGAGTTTTACATGAAATTTTTAAATTTTTAAATTTTTAGCGAGCCAACAACAAAAAAAATAGTTTAATCCTATTTTAATAGTTTATTTGTATATATATGTTTTTAAGGATCTTGGCTGTACACCGCCCTGAGTCCACAAGGAGAGGGGCAGTATAGAAATTCAATAAATAATAATAATAAAATAATAATAATCATGGAAAACTGCTAGGGCAATTTTGAAGGAAAATTTGGAGGACCGGACGCAATCCATGCAGGATATATATGGTAGAAGCCATGCATGTTGTGGTGACATCTCCCCAAGAGGAAAGAGATCAATAGAAAACAGTAATAAAAGACTGCTAGGAAGAGACCTGAGTAGTAGGAAAGGAAATTCGGAGAAGAAGAGATACAAGTAAAATATAGGTTGAAATTGCAAATACTCCCCCAGCTATTCAGTAGCATCTAGCTTATTTGGGGTGTTAGAAGCAAAGTAAGCTTAAAGTAGCATTTGATTGTGAATTACCAAGCAATTCTAGAACTTTGGCTAAAGTAAAAAGTAAAAAAAAAAAAAAGTAAGAGGACAGAGGTAATCCACTTCCATAGTGCTTTTAAGAACATTTCAAGGTTGGATACATTTCATGGATACATATCAACTCAATATGAAGGAGATTTTCCTTATTCTTAACACCAAGTGTATTTTTTAAAAAAAATTGTCCCCCACTTTCTAAAACAGAACACTAACAAAATTGAATGAATGAAAGAATAAAGCATTCTCACACTGCCATAAAACACACAATAATTAATATATTAGAGTATGATAAAGCTAAATGTATACAAGAATTTTAATGAAGAGTTTATAGCCATGAGACAAATAAATGCATATAAATTTAGAACTTAAGTAATATTCAAATTATTACAACCAATATGGTCTTTTCTGAAATATCGTTAATTGATCAGATCTACTACTTCAAGCAATTTGAAGACAGCCCAAAGATCTGGACCAACTGACATACTTACTAATAATTCCCACATATTTTAATAGTTTTCTTTAATTAGGTAGTTTTGTACCACACATTTCCTTCAGTTCACGATGATAAACATTGCAGCCTTAAGTTCCTCGGCTGAAGATTGACTTGTACCTGGGTTTCCCATTGCCAGCCTAACACTTTAACCACTACACCAAACTGTTTTTGTAAGTTAGAAAAAAACACATAGGAATATCTAAATTATGAGCAGTCTTCATAAATTTAAAGGAAAGTACACAATTGAAAGTTACAGATTGTGGCAGAAGAACATAAACAGAAAGATATGAACAATAATTAAATATTGAAAATGCTAACTAAAAAGATCACTCAGGCAAACAAACTGGAAGGAATGAGAAACAAAGGATAATTACAGAATTTCTTGAAAAGTAACAGAATGATAACTAAATCTACTTTAGAAGCATATAATGAGAAGTTAGCCTTGAATATTATGTGGCTGCTTGAACTAGTATTTGTCTCCTGATATAAATCATTCAAATAGATTACTTTATTATGGTGTATAGTGGCTTTTCAAACTTTTCCTGTACAGAATATTGTATACAACTGGCCAGACTGGTATTACCTTCAGAGCAGGAATAAAATGCTACCGGTTCGGGCTGGTTGACCCGAACCGGTAATAAAAAATGCTACTGGTTCAATGAACCAGTACTAAAAAAATATATTAACAATTCCAACAATCATGCCTTGCTCAGCTGATCTTTGGAAGTGTGTGTGTGTTTGTTTTTACTTTTTAACCATTTTTTTTACTACTGGTTCTTCTTAAAATACTTTAAGAAGTTAAAAAAAACTTCTGATGTTCAAGTGTTGCTCAGCTGATCTTTGGAACTTTTTTTTTACTTTTTAAGCATTTTTTACTACCAGTTCAGGTGAATAGCTAGTAAAAATATGCTTTAAAAAGCTTTTTTAAAAAAGGCTTGGATGATCACATGCCACAGCTGTGATCATTGAAACCTTTTTTAAAAACTTTTTAAAAGCATTTTTTACCTATTTGCCTGAACTGGTAGTAAAAAAATGCTTTAAAAAAGTTTCTAAAAAAGGTTTCCAAGATCGTGCGCCACAGCCAATTCCCTGCCCTTGCTGTTCTACTTACCTTCCCAAGGCTTCTTTTGGTGTGTACTGCACATGTGCACACAGCATGCATTTGGTGCGCATCACACATTTGTGTGCACAGTGTTTGCTTGGTGCACAGCAAGTATGTGTGGCCAGCAAACCAATAGCAAACCAGTACTACTTCAGAGGGAAGATAAAATGCCACCACACATTCATAAAGACTGCAAGTGTACAATGATTACCACCAATACACTGAACTGAAAAGATATCACCCCCCAGTTATTTACCTGGAAATTCCACAATAGTAGATCTCAAGGGTAATAATATAGTTCTGATTGACCTTAAAAACTCTATAAAGAATTCAATAGCTACCCAATTAATGCCATTATCTTTCCAGCCAGACTGATTTTCAACACCTACCTTAAAGGAAACATTGATTGAATGTCTTGTTTAAAGGACTTTCTATGCAAGAAATGCAAAGTAAAATATTTCAATTCAATAGAGACAGAAATGTAGTCCATTTGACCACGAAAGTTTCTACCTGAAATACCAGTTTGGGGATTTATTTAAAGGTTTTGTTATTTGATCAGTCAAAATGAATAGATGGTTCTAAACACAAGGTTACTGATGCCATGGGATGGTATACTACATCTTGTCCTTTCCTGTACCCCAATCTCTTCTCCTATTTGATATTGGCCCTTTGTTCCAGGCTAAAGAATTGAGGGAGGGAGGGCCACTTTGCACAAGGGTTAAAAAGAACTTAATGAATCCCAGAAAATAGCATGCTCAGTAAAAGCATTCCCCCGTGGTTTTCCACATAAATTATGCGAACATACCATCAAAACATGATGATTTTTATTTTCATAAATAAGGCCATATGTCAGTTAAAACAGAAAATCTGTGCTCAACTCTGATGTGGCTTATATAATACATTTTAATTGGATGTTACTTTAATGTAAACAGCTTTATATAAAACCTGCAGTAAAAGGAATTCCTTTTAAATTGTCAAATATTAGTCTCTAACTTAAGTTGATATATGTAGCATTTGCAGTGCAGATAATCAGCAACAGGAATTAAATTCTGCAACAAAGTTCAACAAATATAATCACTAGTTCATAGCAGCAATCAGAAGGAACTTACCTGAACACTCATTCTATGTGCGCTGCAGGAGAGTTTAAGCAATGGGTTAACATCGTCTGTTTGTCCAGAGACTGAGTTGTAATTTGTTTAGCGACACTTCTGGTCAGCTGAGCTCTAGTTTTTTGAAAAAGACTTGGATCTGGAGAGGATGTAGCCAGTATGATGAAATCATCCATCCCAGAACACTGGACACATATAGAACCAGGGCGGGTTTGGACTCTCCTGCAGCACACATAGAACAAACATTCATGTATGTCCAACATTCCTTCTCGTATGCACTGCTTGGACAGTCCAAGCAATGGGATATACCCAAGCTAATTTTTCCTAGGGTGGGAAACAGAGAAGTCCAGAGTCTCCTTGAATGGAAGAACCTGCTGTAGAAGTCTACTCCCGAATGCCACCTCAGCTGAGGCAAAGATGTCCAATTTGTAACTCCTGATAAATGGTGAAGGAGAGGCCCAAGTAGCTGACCTGCAAATCTCTTGGATAAAAGCTTGTGTAGCCCAAGTGCCTGTGGTCGCTGTGCTTCTGGTTGAGTGTGTCGTGATGAGGCCTGGAGCAGGTCTGGCCTGATGCTCATAGGCAAATGTGATGCACGCCTTTAGCCATCACCTGATGGTGGATGGAGTTACCTTCTTACCCATGAACCTGGGTTGAAATGAAATGAACGATTCAGTCCTTCTGAACAATGCTGTTCTGCTGATGCAAAGATCCAGGATATGCCATTGCCATTCACTAGGATGCTTGGGATTCGGACAAAAAAACCAGTAAAATGACTTCCTGGGCCCTATGAAACCAGGTGTTGGATTTTGGGAATGGATGTTGGAACCAATCTGAGAATGACTCTGTCTGGATGAAAAATACACAATTCCTTTCGCAAAGAAAGGGCTGCCAGCGTAGAAATTTGCCTAGCAGATGTGATCGCTAAGAAAAAGTCATAGTTTGAGATTGGTGGACCCTAGAGGCTCAAATGGAAATGTGACAGATCCCAAGTGGGGTGTTTGTGGGCAAAATTAGTGACAGATCCCAAGTGGGGTGTCTGTGGGCAGTTGGGGGTTGAAGATTGGATACTCCTTTCAGAAAGCTACGTACCCCTCGGATGTTGGGAAAAGGTTTTTGTTCCATCACAGTTCAGGATAGTTGCAAAGGCAGCTACCTGTCTGAAGAGGGCATTAGTGGACAGTCCTTTATCAAGTCCCTTCTGAAGGAAGTCCAAAACATTCGGAATAGATGCCAATGTGGGCATCTTTGCTTTAGTGCACCAGCGACAAAAGGCTGTCCATGTGGCTTCATATATCCTGTTCATTGACAGGCATTAAGAAGCCTGAATAGTAGACATACTTTCCCAGAGAAATGGTCCCTCTTTAGGATATCCCTTTCAAGTGCCAGACAGCCAACTGGAGCCACTGAGGCAGAGAACGGCCCCCTGGCTGAGGGAGATCCTGTCTGGGGGTATCTTCCAGGGGCGAGAGATGAATAGGTTCACCAAATCCGCAAACCACACTAACCTGGAGGAGCTGAACACCTTCCGGGGAACCATGATGTTCCATGAGTTGGATTTGCTGAATCTTTGATTCATCAGACCATTGCAGGGCCTGGGCATGAAATCATGTCCAAGGGACTATCACCAGACAGGAGATCACTTTTCTTAATAACTTAAGAATTTGACCTGTTCCACTGTGGCTCATATGCTGAATCGATGTTCTTGGGAGAGGAAAACCTGACAGCTCTTGGTATTGATCTTTGCTCCTAAATGGATCAGACTGGTAGAGGGTGTCATTTGGTTCTTCTCCAGATTCACGGAAAAACTGTGATCCTGGAGGGTTTGTACTGTGATCTCAAGGTCCTGCCTCACCTGAAGCGGGGACAACGGCTGAACCAATATGTCATCTAACATTGTATTCTGATCGGTTTTGCCCGAAGGTTAGCCACTATCACATCCAATAGTTTGGTGAAGGTCCTAGGAGCTGAAGAGAGTCCAAAGGGGAGATCCTTGTATTGGAAATGAAGCCCTGTGTAGCAGAACCTAAGAAATCTTCTGTTGGATGGTCTGAGGCCATGATGGTGAACCTATGGCATGCATGCCACAGATGGCACACAGAGCCATATTGGTAGGCACGTGAGTACAGGGATAAAGTAATTGGTGGAATGCATAGAATTATGGGGGTGGGCACATAGGCGACACCCCCCTGCCGCGTTTCCCCTGCTTTTGGCACTCAATGGCAAAAAGGTTAGCCATCACTGGTCTGAGGTATCCCAAAATGTGGATCAGAATCTGTGTCTAAGATGCTGAGTTTGACGATCAAAAGGTCAGCAGTTTAGCAGTTCAAATCCCTAGTGCCGCGTAACAGAGGTGAGCTCCCATTACTTGTCCCAGCTTCTGCCAACCTAGCAGTTTAAAAGCACGTAAAAATGCAAGTAGAAAAATAGGACCACCTCTGGTGGGAAGGAAACAGCATTCTGTGCCCCCTTGGCATTTAGTCATGCCGGCCACATGACCATGGAGATGTCTTCAGACAGTGCTGGCTCTTTGGCTTTGAAATAGAGATGAGCACCACCAGCTAGAGTCAGGAACGACTAGCACATGTGAACCTTTACCATTACCTTTTAACAAGCAACTTAGTACCATTTATCTAGAAATGGCTGTCTAAGGATGAATTGGACCACCAACACAGCCCTTAGTGGCAACTACGGCAAATCTTTTCCTGCTGCAAGTTTGTTTCATACATCATTATGGCTTTTATAATGACAGCAGTGTAAATCAGCAAAACAAATATCCCTCCAATGTTCTGTATTCATCTACCAAGCAAACTTTAACTTTCATATTGGAGGCAACACTAAATGTACTTGCAAAGAAATCAATCTTCCTCTCTTCTCCTGATTTATGTATATTTCAATGGACACTGTCTAGAGAAGAATGAAAGGGAGAGAACAATAATTCATAGCACCAAAGCCACAAAGTTTCCTCTAATAGCTAAATTAGATTTGTATGGAATGGCATAAATAAACCCATTTAAACCATAGTTGCAGTTTCAATCAGCGCAGAAAGAAATGCCTTACAATTTTACGTTGTGAAATATACAGTTTTCCTGTACAGCCATTAGGCTACAGACATGTAAGTGAAGCAGAAATTGATCAGAAGTTTCTAGCTAGTTTTACACAGCAAAAATGTTGAGTCTACATAAAAATAAAACTTGGTAAATAAAGTAGTAATTGAAATTGGAAATTCCAGGGGAAAGCTATAAACCTTGTTTTAGGAATAGTGAAAATGATAGCTGTTTTCTCCCAAAAGTTAAGCAGACTTTACATCAACTGACAATCAAGGTTGAAGGAAGACAATTGCAGCTGCTAGAAAAACACTTCAATCAACCTGGAGATATTATATGAAATGTGTAATCATGTTCTTCTGTAATTAATCAATTTCTCCCCAGTTAATAGCCCCCTCTGACTGGATTTTTATGTATAAAAAACTAATATTTACAGAAAATATAGAAAGGTTGTTTTTCCCTTCAATCTACCCTCACCTATCATTATCTACCATAACTGATAAACTAGGGGCAGTAATTGTAAAAGTTATGAGGATATAGAAAATCTAATTTGTTTGTATACATATAGGTGAATGATGGGCACAAATATCTAGAAATACCAAACAGCATGTCCTTGTATATAGATGCTTCCTTAAGGAAGAAATTCTGCCCCCTTCTTTCTCAGTAGTCTCATTTGTATATAATTAGCTAATTCCTTTTCAATGAGTTGGAGCCATGTTCCCATTGAGGTCTGCATTTTACATCTGATATGCACAACAATACTGAGGATTAAGTTACCCTAAGAGTTGGACTAAGTTTTTTTTTAATAGGATACTCGAACAAGACTATTTAGTTATGGCTTCATCACTCCCACTCACAGCTCTATCAGTCCAACCACAGGGATACATTTATTGAACATTGCAAGAAAGTGACTTTTGTAGATACAATTTATTGAGGTAACACACAAGCAAATATTTGAATCACACAGATGTATTGTGAACATTTCAATCCCTTTCCAGCAGCAATCTTGGCAGTGCTGCAAATGTAGCAATGATTCAGCTGGCAGGTCACAATAAATCATTGTGGCCAATTTAGAAAAACCACTCCTAACAAGTCCTCTTTTCCAAAAACCAATATGCATTTTGGAAGTGGATTATTAAAACCAGGAAAAGTATAACACAACCGTTGAACAGCATTTTTTGGAAGAACAATTTGAATTATTTTTTCATAAAGTTTAATAATTAGATGAAAAGCAGCACCATGACGAAAGTTATTAGCAATTATGGTTCAATTTAAACAGGACATTTTTTTCAATGATGTTTTCTTAGACACAGTTGGATGAGTACAATTTGGGAACGTATAATTATGTATATCCATATCTTGTGAAACTAATTATACACCAATTGTTTTGACATGTTGGCACATTTAACTTAAAATGTGCTTCCTTGCTCCTCGATGCACTTTTTGTTTCAGGATTTGCTTCATTACAAATATGCCTCGTTTTTCATCCAAAAAAATTCTTATCTAGGATGCGCATGAAAAATGTGACCTCTATGTCATTATCAAACCACCGCTAAAGCAACTAGAAACCAGCTTTAGATGTGGATGTGGTCGTCCCCTCATCTCAAACATAAGTAATCAACCTAAAAACAATTGCTGTCTCAATTGAGGAACCATGCAATCCAAAGTAAATCACGACCAGGACACAGCACACATGCTATTTCTGCTTCGGAATACTGGTTCTATTTATGTCAGTGCTATGGGGTCCTTTCTAAAGATCTAAGGATAGCAGGTAGAACCTCCATGGAGAGAGGCTTTTCCACGGACCAGAGGGGGCATGGTTTTACATGGCCCAGTTTTAGAGTCCAGGCCCAAGGCCCAGGGGTTGGGGACTCCTGAGATAAAGAATGGTCTTTGTCTGTATTTACTATTTTTTTGTCTATAATGCACATGAAACCTGGTATCCACATCTATTTTATTCGCTAAAGGCTAGGTTGACTTATTCATATAAAACCTTTCTTTTTCCAAACTCTAGCTCTTCAACATATATCCAGATAGTGCATCTCAGCTGAACAAATTGGGGCAACCTCTTAATAGTAGCCAAATGATAGAAATATTCTAATTCTTTGGTGCCACTTAATGGCCAATACATTGACAGTTTATAATCATTTCAATTATGTTTTTCACTGATAGTGCATCAAGGGTGACTCTATGATACAATAGTTGTAGCTAAACAGTGATATAAAAGATTCTGATTCTTCAGAACTGATTATTTAGAACTAATTATTCCGCTTAAGTATTTTATACACAGTATATGCACATATACATGCATACACAGTTATTCAGTCCAAGTTGGTTTTATCTAAAAATATTTTAGCTAAAATATTTTTTTCTATTATTTAGTTCCGTAAAAACTATTTTTCTTTTTATTCTAGTACTGACAGTGAGCTGACTACAATGGACTTGGCTGGAAGATACATTTTACTCTCCTTGAACAGAAAAACAGAGTTGTTGCATAAATAAGTTTTCCCATATGAATAAACTCTAATGTAAAATTTGTATTTATATAATGCCTACAGACAACTAAAAGCCATGCACACAATATTTATATACAGAGTTTTTACGATATTTCTGCAAATAAATATCTATTGAAGAAATATTCTGTAATGTTTCAAGGGGGGAAAGCCCACTGTATTGAAAATGAGATTTTCATCTTAAGTCTTGACTCAGTTTAATTTTAGCTATTACAATAAAGGGGTTTATCAAATTTCATTATGCCTTGAAGTTTCACAATAGTCTATAATGATGTTTCCACTATGTCTCTAGTCTAGAGAGTCAGTTGTTTTGTCATAGGATCGCATTTGAAAAAAGCGAGATTCTGTCACATTTCCACAGACCACAACCAATAAAAAAAAATCACAATCTCCAGTCACATAATAATATTTTAAAACAATTGTCCAAGTTGCTCAGTGCTCACCAAGGTGCAAAATGCTTATAAAAAATTATCAGAACCAGATACACAACGAAAATGAAACCAATATATATTGCTGGTGTGGGGAAAACAGAAAGAGGAAGTATTAGATATATTCTCCACCTTGAAAAATAATACAGGATAAAAAAATATCCTTGTGGTTCTTGTTTGTTTTTTGAACTGGCCTGCTAGAATGCCTGGCATTTGTTCCCTAGCAGTAATAACAAATATACAAGCGTGCTTTCAGGAAGATTTCCCTGAAAGACTGTAAGTAGTGGAAAACCTTTCAGCCAATCTGAATGTGAGTATCAGCAAATTAGGATACAACTCTGAGATGCTTAACCATCTTATGTAAAACTAAATAATGAGTAGACACACTGCTCTTGCTTATTGTTCAAATGCTATCTGGTGGCACCATCCCAAAACATAATGAGCCACTTGCTTCAAATTAAAAAGCAGTCACTGAAACAGAGATTGTTGTTGTTAGTTGCGAAGTCATGTCTGACCCATCACGACCCTATGGACAACATTCCTCCAGGCCCTCCTGTCATCCACCATCCTCTGGAGTCCACCCAAGCTCACACCCACTGCTTCAGTGACTCCATCCACCCCCTCGTTCTCTGTTGCCCCCTTCTTCTTTGGCCCTCAATCTTCCCCAGCATTACATTCTTCTCCAGTGAGTCCTTCCTTCTCATTAGGTGG
>JANHFP010001892.1:35684-45978 GCA_032468135.1 Calamaria suluensis | reverse complement strand
TGTATGTATGTATTTATGTATGTATGTCTGTGTGTATACACACACACACACACACACACACATATATGGAATGCTATGCTTGTGACACTATCAGATGTGTCCTGGTTAGATTAGGAATGTGGATATACTTTTGCAAGCAGATGATATATTTATTTTGGCTGAGATCCTGGAATGATATGCAGCAGAGCAATTACCGATTACTTGAGAATGCCCCCAATACATCAACTGGCTATTATTACACATGCTCCTCCAATAAGTGTCACTGGCTTTTTTTACAGATGGTAAAATAAACAAATTCCTGTAGGTGGACGATGCTACTCGCTATGATGCTTGAATGTGGTCTGTGTCCTACAGGGCAAAGCTAGACAAGATGATAAACATCGTTAACATCTATGGCCCTTGGGAAAAAAACCCATTCATAGCATGAAGGAGGAGCGTTGCCAGGACCGCCGTGCACAGGAAAACCATCTACTTTTCTTTCCTGCCATGTTTCTGACAGAAAAGAGCTCTCCTCGCATCTGGAATTAGTCCTAGAATGTTTGCTCCATGTCTCAAAAAAATACCCCCCATTTACTTAGTTTTTGTAATTCTTCCTACCATGTCACTTGGAAGCAGATTCTCTTTGGTTTTCAGAAAACAAGACTTCAGATCATTAAAGCCTACCAAAAAGTTGCAGTGAGAACTGCAGTAATCCCCTTAAATACTTCTTAAGATTTTAGGAATCTCATCCCAATGATGATAGGGTTAAGGTTTAAGAGCAGTTCTTCTGTACGTACTTTTTGACAAGAAGGAAAGCATGAAGGTACAGTCCACAGGTACAGATAGTACTTGAATTTATTACCATAATTGGAACCAAAATTTCTTTGCTTGTTGGAAGCCGGATGAAAAGGTTTCAAACCCATGATCTCCAGACACCGCCACCTTTGTAAATTATGTGCTAATGGCCAAGGGGCCAAATTTTGATCATGTGGCTGTGGGATGCTACAAGAGTTGCAAGGGTGAGGACCACTTGTAACTCAACTTTTCCAGCATTTGGCAGTTTGAATCTCCCCAGGCTCAACATTCACTCAGCCTTCCATCCTCTTCCAACGTCGGCAAAATAAGGACCCAGATTGTTGGGGCCACTATGCTGACTCTGTAAACCACTTAGAGAGGGCTGTAAAGCACTGTGTAGCAGCATATAAGTCTTATTGCTATTGCTGTAACTTGAAACAAATGAATGAATCATGGACTACCTGTATATAAAAACAACTTATTCAAATATCTGTATTTCCTCTTTCTTCCAGCAAAGATCACTCATCACCAAAACCATTTCATTAAAGTCAGTCTGAAATGGGTCAAGGCAATCCTTTTATATTCTGATTACGTTCCAAACTCTTTTACCATTTGCCTTGGCTCATAAATAAAGTTCAAAACCTATGAAAATATTTTCTGGGACCATCCAGTTAAACAAGTGGAATAATCTCCATGTTCCCTACATTAACTAACAGATTATCACAAGATAGTCCTCCACTTATGACCCTAATAGAGCTCCAAATTTCCATTGTAAGTCATGATGGTTGTAAATCAAGGCACCCACATAATTAACATTTTTTATGACCTGTTTTATGGTGGTCATTAAGCGAGTGCCATAGTTGTTAAGCGAATCAGCATCTTCCTATGGGCTATATTTTGCTGAAAACAAGCCAAAAGAGGCTGGAAACTGGCAAAATTGTCATAAATCACAGCCATGTGACTACAGAATTCTGCAACTGGTCATAAGGTGTGATGGTTGCCAAACACCTCAAATGCAATGTGAGCCGTGTGTGTGTGTGTGTGTGTGTGTGACATGTGTGTGCATGCACACATGTGCAGCTGTTGGAACTGAGTCATAATTAGCTGTTGGGAGCCTGTTGGAAATTTGAATGGTCACTAGGTGACCAATCATAGGCTGAGGACCGCTTGTATAAATCCCAATTCAAAAAAACAAAAATCTGCAAAGAGCCATCAATCCCACTGGATAATTTAATGCTCAGCTAGGCTTGTTAACCCATTCTTTGGGGGGGGGATCCCATAAAGGTAGATAACTGGAAATTTTTTTGATGAAGTCATTTAACAGAAGTTTGGTTTTACAGGTAGTCCTCATTTAGTGACCACAATTTGGACTGACAACTTGGTCAATAAGCAAAGCAGCCTTTAAGTGAAATTGCAAGTGTGCTTATGATCTTACTTCAGCTTTCCTTCACATTACAGATACGCAAACGTCATAAATAGAAGGATTTATCATAAAGTTACTTTTACTTCATTGTCATAAAATGGTTGCTACATGAAGCAGTCAATAGAAGAGTTACCTGTATAGGTGACAGAAACTGAGGTATCTGTGCATCAGAAACTGGACACTTGTTTATTCCTGCAAATGTTTTCACGTGAATATGAGAAGTAAATAAACATATTATTTGCTATCCAAAAATTTTGGTTTTTGCATCATACTATTCATCTATTTGATGTAAAAATTGAATTTATTGAGTATTATAAAATTTTATTTAAATAGTAATATGGTGACTGTTAAGTGTTTCAATAAGATTTATTATTTGGCTTAAAGGATGGAGAATGAAGTCCAGCACACTCGTATGCATGCATAGTTTTTTTTATGTGAATAACTTAATTACATTCACAGGCAAGAACTTAACCACTTTTGTATAGTATCAAGTTCATTAATCATTATTATGCAAAACACTGGTAGGAGAAAAACTAAGGGCTTTTTTTAAAACTTAAAAACATTTAAGCGGTCTAATTTTTGTTCTCAGACAATCAAAATTCCTATAGTCTGGGACATCAAATATAAAAAAGCCTCAAATTAATATTTTCAAAAGTTCTGGTTTTAAAGGCATTGCATCATTATTTTTGTTAGCTATCTTTCTGATTATAATGCAGATGAGCACCAAATTTAATAAAACTAAAATAACACAAGCTATATATGAAGCATAACAGGATATTGCAAAGAGATTAGGTAGTTTCCTTCAGACTACTTACATAGCTCAAAGAATAAAGACAGAACGGAAAAAAGCAAAGCATAAAATAACATAACCCCACATAAATGAAAGGACACAATGTTGAAAAAAATACACTGATTATAAATTTTAACTGAATTTTTTTTTAAAAAAATATAAATTTTGGCAACAAATCCAGGGAACCCAAAAATATCAGTAATGCCTTTATGACAATTTGCGTTCCACTTTTCCCAGTCTCTGTAGCTGAGAAGGGAACATACTGGCTATAAATTTAAACCAGCTGTAATGATGAGTATTACAGTTGGACTGAAGGGGAAGCTTACCTCATGAAAATACATTGTGGAAACTGCTGCTGGAAGATAATAAAAGGATTAAGTGCCATTTTAGTGGATCATTTACTTTTCAATCAAAATGTCTCATGAATTTCCTGTTCTCAAGTAGCTTGAATTCCAAAATTCCTTTGTCTATTACAGAACATAGTAGCAAAGACTGTCATAAGAAATTAATAATTTTACATAGAAGGGAGCTTTTATATATGCAGACAGCAAGCTACTTGTTGCTAGCTTCCATTGAAACTGTTCAACACGTATTTAACCAACAAATGATGTTGATCGGGAATGAAAAATAACCAGTTTTCAAATAAAGCAATAATGTTGTTTCAAAAGACACTGGAAACAATTGGGAAGGGGAGCATCTTCCAAGAAAAATCATGAGAGCATTTAATTTACACTTTCTAAAAAACAAAAGAAGTCTTTATTTTTAAATGAAAAATCATATTTGCAAAATGATTATTCTTTAAATTTGAGGTGCGCAAAAACATGAGTAAACTGCAATTACACTTCAGCCTTCAAATAAACTCCTAAACGACACTAATTTTTGAAGCAGTTTACCCAATGATTTCTTAGTTTAAGAATTAAGATTTTAAAGTATTTTTTAAATTAAGCTAGTATTTAAATAAAATACATTTTGATCATCTACAAGTGTGGTTTACTTTGGAGTGGAACTGTAAAAAATGTTAATTATTTTAAACATTACTTCTTTCCTTTTGAAAACTATACATATTTTAATAGCTTTACCCATAATTCTTCTAGTCATTAAAAAAAAGGGCACCAAGCATTTATTTTGTAATACTACATAATAACTCAATTCTGATTAGAGAAAATACCAGTTCAAATATACTGAATTGATTCCAGTCCTGACAATTGTTTGTTTATACTGAAAAGTATACTTGAAGTAGTCTAATATCTAGACCCATAGACTAATATACTATTTATGTTGAGCCCAATTTACAATTATAAATTATTCCAGTATTATCCATTATATGAGGTTAATGTAATGACATAAAGATTTGTGTGATATAACTGAACAGAAAGGTAACATTAAAAACTGCCACATTGTCAAACGTATATATCAGATGAAAAAATATAGAACATGCTTTCTGCCACCTTTCACCAAAATCTTGCCTGAAACTTTGTTTTTAAATTATACTTTTAAAAGAGAGAGGACTGTTTTCGTATACCTTTTAAAAGCAACATCCAATGTGGTTACACACACACATGCACTGTTGAATAATCCAAGTATTTCCATAGTTTCAGGTTTCTAATTTAGGAATACAGCACAATTACAGTATCTTATTGAAACACAATGAAACTGGAGATTTGAATATGTTTGATTCTTCCCATCTCTACACAAACTATTTGTGCTGTCTACTGTTAGTGACAATTCTTTCAATCTTAAATGTTTTTTTTCTAAATGCAGTAACTACTGCAGTGGAAAGTTATGTGTACTACTTTATTATGCTTGGATTCTTGTCATGAGTATATAAGCCACATAATTTACCAGTATGAGGTCAATGGAAAGATTTAAAGCATATTATACACATAAAACAGTGTGGGATGGGATGGATAAGAAATAAGCAAAATCCCTGTTGTTTTAATCTTTTGAAAATGTAGCTTTCAGTAAATTGGGCATTATATTAGGTAATAAATTATATAGGTATATTTAAAGTAGAAAAAATAGATAAATACTAATATACAAAGAGCATAGAGTATATAAAAACAAAGTACATGTGTAATGAGGCATTATGAACTATTCCATTTGTTTTGAGAAAATAAGGCTGTCAGGAACCATAAGACTTTTCTTCTTAGGAACAGCATTTGGGGAAAATAAGTCTAACAACACTACCATATACCCCTACAATAAAAAGTACATCTTAGTTTGAAAAGAATAACTCTCACTCTAAAATCTGACCAGTATTGTACTTAAGGGGTATTTGTTTTTCCAAAAGACACTCAGCCACAATCCTACGAATAAACACCAATTATTCAAAGTGGTCCTTCTTGATGACATTTTGTGCAGTTATTCCTTTGTAAACAATACAATTTGGGTAGCAAACAATTGTTCTGTATTTCACAACTGGATTTCGAAGCTTGGTCCAATCTTGCTTTGTGGTTACCTACTTTATTAAGAGTTTCATATTGCTACTGAACTGCAAATCATTAGTTTTTATTTTAATTTGCCGCATAACTAATAATTCATCCAGAGACAATGTTTCTCTCAACATGTTGGCATTATGGTGTAGCTTAGATCTGCCTGATCAGAGAAGAACAGCTGTAATAGCTCTTTTCTGAAAACTGTTTTTTATATACATTAAATAAAAGCCATCCTGAAAGTTATATTAGATGCTCAATTTTAGTCATTAATAATAATTACTAGGATTGTCTTTCTTTCTGCCATCTATCATTTCAAAAGCTTCTGCTCAGTTGGGAAAAGCAAACTGGGAAAAATGCATTAAAATGTGTTCCATGTTTCTTGATTTAAAATATCACCCAAGGTACTTGACTGTCACTAGGTTTAACTCTTTCAAACTGCTTTGAACACCCTGTAATTTTTCAGTGGTCTTTTCAAATATAAACCATTTGTATTTAAAAGCTAAATTTGTTGCAGTGGGCAACAAAATACAACCTGCCAATGTTCATAAAGAATATTTATATATTACCTCTCAAAATATCAAAACAAAATGAAGCATTACTTTAGGGTATTAGCATAATTCTGATAAAACAATATTGTGTAATAAAATAAAAATAATTGGTTTTTAACAGATAAGATACTGCTTCATAATATCACTACAGGTTACATAAAAACCTGTAATTCCTATTGGAAGAATATTTTAGAAGACAGAAAGGTAGAGGGGAAGCAATCCCAGAGTTATTTCCAGTCAAATAAATACATTCCAGACTTACCATACACTTGTTCGGTTTTTCTCCCGAATGAACTCTCATATGGATTAGCAACTTGTAACGAGCATTGAAAGGTTTATACCGGCGAACACAGCCTGTCCAGAAGCAAGTGAAGTCCTCTCCTTTCCTTTGATCAATATGAGTCTTTTCTATGTGCCGAACCAATTCATCTTTCTGATCATAGGCAGCGCTACAATCAATCCATCGACAGATCTGCTTCCCACCGCTGGCCTCCTGCTCATCACCTTCACTCATCTGAAGAGACTTTGGAGACATAGAGGCCTGTAAATGCGTTAGTGCCCCTTGAATGTGGTTTTGCTGCTCATGTAAATGATAAGGTGGTGGCAGATCTTGGTGATGCTGAAAAAGACTGGAGGCAGAAGTATATTCATCAAGTGGTTCTTGTTTTAAGAAGTTCAACTTCTGTTTGCTGTGTAAAATATCTGGCTGAGGAGCAGAAGCAGTATTCATTATAAGGCAGAAGCTTGCATTCTCTCCTGTGTGCTGCATTGGGGGATGGTCACAGTCCCCTCGGATAGTTTCAGTGGACACAGGGACAAGGCATACTGAAGGGGAAGGAAGATGGCAGTGATTTCCAGATTGCGAGCAGGACTGGGGGCGAGAGGGTTTCTGAGCACCATGAAGAGTGATCTCTCTAGGAGAAGAAGAAACACCAGCTGAATTAGTCCACAGTCCATTCACACAGGTAACCAGCGAGGTCTGGGATGTGCGGATGATAGTTGTAATATCAATCCCATCAGCAGAAGATGGCAGCACAGAGATGCATCTCTTCTTCAGGTTGCTTGCCTGTTGTCGACTTGAATGGTGAGGGCTGTTGAGTGACAAGGAGCCCAGAGAGGGGCTATGTTCATTATTAAACAATTGCGATGAAAGGCAATTGGTAAGGCTATTGTGGTCAACTCCAAGATGAAGGCCGCCTGAGCCTTTCAGTTCCATTCCGTCAGTAATTCCTCTGTGTGCAGAAACCTCAGATAGGCACTTATAATCACCCAAGCCCTCCTGTTTTATATGCTGAGTAGTGTGACTTCCATTCATGCACGGGGTGGTAGAATCTGCAGAGTCTTGGAATTGGAGAGGCCTGCAACACAGTTTCATGGATCATCAATAGCATGTTGAGAATTTAGCATTTCCATGCATCAATTAAACTTCTAAGAAAGGGTTGGTCTGAATTCTTGTGTATGCTATCTTTCTATTGAACTATCTGCATGAATGCTTCCTCACTGGCAATAAAAAAGAGTGTTATCTGTGGGAAGATATGAGCAAACTGCACTAATACTAACAAAAGTACGACTACAACAGTTTGCAAAATTCATATATTTAACACAAGTTATGAATTCAACAGATAACATAGGCAAAATTCAGAGTATCAGATATTTTCAGATCTTTCCTATAGTATAATTTAGTTCAGCTCAAACAGAAATATCAATAATATTACATTTATTTTAGGACTCTGGTATCACCTTTTATGATTAACCAATTTTATTAGCCATTTAATAAAACTGTAATATTATTGTTGCTCACATCATCAGATTATGCAGTGGCTAAACTGGTGTTAATAGTCAATCTAAAATGGGGGCAAGAAGACAAAACAGTTATAAAGATGCAGGTTGGATATGGAACAGATTAAAAGTACTGTATCTCATCAATTAATGCTTGTAATATGTTAAAGATTTCAAATCTTCTGAAATTGTCTCTATTTACTATTATAAAAAAGCATTTATTTATTTTCCCATTCAGTGACCTGTAGCCAATTTCATGAAATACTATTATTAGGATAACTTATTTAATAAGCTTCCCTTCAATACAAATACTATTCTGAAGTAGGTGGCAGAATTCTTAACTACAAGTTTGATTTGAAGATATATCCATTCCCCCTCCTCCTTCTGTGTGTGTGTGTGTGTGTGTGTCTTCGCTACAGTTTCTTTTAAATATCTTAATATTTTATTATTACAACGACTTACTTGAACATTTCCTTTTAGTTTAACACTCTAATCGCTGTATAATCTTCCATATATTCTTGATCTACAGCTCTAAAATATTAATTTCAGAATTCCCTTGGTTCACATTCATCTCGAATCACGTCACTGCTTTTCCTTTAAATTTATATACCAACTTCCAAAACAATTTTTATATCTATTGATATTGTTCTGCATTTGAACTATTTTAAATAAAGTTGTGCTCCTTGATTACATTCTCTGAAGCTATTCTCTATGCTATTATTACAAAATAATATGCAGCAATTATTCTCTTATATGCATTTTTCTCATCCACAGTCTCTTTTACTTTATTATTCTACAAAGTCTCCTTTTTCATACTTCCTATTAATGTAATTCCATACACTTCTGTGATACTCAGTTTCATTCTGTGAAACTTAAATTGCAAATAATAGGGCTATGCAAATCCTTCAAGGGAATTTTTAGAATCCATAGGAGTGTGAATAGGCCACCTCTTCTAAATGGCTAATGCTTCTACATCTTTTTGAGGCTTGATTGCTTCTCCTGGCTCTGTGGATAAATACCTACTTTTCATATCATTTTTACAGCAGAGCAAAATAGCATATGCTTCTAGAGATAGCTAGGAACATTTTTCAAAGGAAAGAAGATATACCGCATTGATAATTAAATTTTTAAAATGTTCTGAAACACCTCTTTCAAGGGATTTACCAAGCCATAATAAGTAACACAGCAACAGGTCCTTCCAATCTCTTTTTTCTAGCCAATAAAAAGATTAATAAAAGTACTTCTTTTCAGGAGAATAAGATAAGCTACCATTTTCATAATAACCCTTCAGATACGAGTTCAATGAAGCTTATTCCAAGTTAAAGATGCAGTAGTTTCTACATCTGAAGCAGCTTCTTTAAAAAGATAAATATTCCCTCACTTACATTTCCTCCCTTCTGAACACTGCTTCATAGTATCTTCAGGAAGAACAAATATATAATTATTATGCTTATGCTACAGGCCAAAACTGGATAGACTCGCTCAAAAATCTACTGAGGTCCTAGACACTGCTCAAATAAGTAAGAAACTGCCAAAGTCGTAGATGAAAACACATCAGACAGCCTTAAATTTTTATGACAGGCAACTGGCTAAAGTTGTTAATTTACCACTGTGAGGTAGCCTCTGAAAAAGGACATGGTTTCACCAGTAGGAAGAAGATGAATCCTCCATTCTTACAGATTAATGGTTTCAGCTGTCTGGGGCATGGAACTTGCTACCACATCATAGTATAAAAAGCATGGTGATTTTGAAAAAAAAAATGTAATAACATTGAGTTGTGTAACGTTACATCTGGGTAACACAAATGAAAGGCATATGTACAGAATAATCATAGACCCTGGCATAGAAATATTACATGCAAAAAGTATCTGGGTGTCCTTTTTAACCACAAGTTAAATATGAACCAGCAGTATGATGCAGCTGCTAAAAAAGCAAATGCTACTCCGGAAGCACACAGTCCAGTTTATGAGATGTCATTATGATTCTATCCTGCCCTAGTCAGATACCACCTGGAATGCTGTGACCAATCCTAGGTATCACACCTGAAAAATAAGAGACAAACTAGAACAAATTCAGATAGTCAACTACCTAGAAAGTCATTCAAAGAGACTCTACCTGAATGATTCCATGAGGATGGAAAATTTCAAGATTCCATGTTTTCAAGATTATGTAAGATTCTGATGCCCCAGACTGACATCAAAGATACCTTATTGAAATGTGTATAATTATTTTCTTGATCTTGCCAGCTTCATGAAACCTGACATCTGTACCAGTGAACCTTTCCTAAAAGTCTTCTTTTTCTTTTTTGTCAAAAGTTTTTATTGGTTTTTCAAATTTTTACATTTGGGATAAGGTAAATGGAGTATTAAATATCTTGTACAACGGTGCAACATGTTAAGGCACATACATTATAATATTTTGGTAGTATTTCCATCTGTCTGCGAGAAGTATATACATATATACATATGTATGTGTATGTGTAGAGATACCTAGTATCCCAAATATGGGAGGAAGCAACATTTGTAGCTTTCCTTTTGCCCTAAGC
>JANHFP010001891.1:69003-90190 GCA_032468135.1 Calamaria suluensis | reverse complement strand
GGGCAGGACAAGAAGCAATGGGTGGAAATTAATCAAGGAGAGAAGCAACTTAGAACTAAGGAGAAATTTCCTGACAGAACAATTAATCAGTGGAACAAATTGTCTCTAGAAGTTGTGAATGCTCCAACACTGGAACTTTTTAAGAAGATGTTGGATAACCATTTGTCTGAAGTGGTGTAGGGTTTTGTGCCTGGGCAGGGGGTTGGACTAGAAGACCTTCAATGTCCCTTCCAACTCTGTTATTCTAAAAAAAAACCTCTAAATATTATTGCTAGTTGTGGTTGATAACACATAGCAACATTGATGGGCAAATATTGCATTTAGGAATCCAAGCTATCCTTCAGAGGGAGTGGTAACTTTAAGCTACATTTGTCTACTATTTCTTCCTTTGTTTTCATAAGGCTACTGTATCAAAGCCATCATGTTGTTGTTTTGCTTAGGATGGTTTGTGGATCCAGCCATTATAGTATGCAAACTATAGTTTAGAGAAATATAATCTGTGATGTGTGGTGGTAGTGCATGAAAACAAACGACAAAATAGCAGAACTACTTAGCTTCTCTTTTGGCTCGGTTTCCTTTGTGAAGTGGATAATTGATTGATACAAAGTGGGAGCAGTTTATATTAAAACTTCACTGGCAGATTCCTTCTTCCAAAGCTTCCTCAGTAAAAGCTTTATTTATATTTTAAATGGATACAGCTGTTCTGAGCAACATACACATTAATAAAGCATAACATCAAAGGTTAAACCAGTTTTTTAAAAAGGTAATCATAGCTAGAGAGTACATTCATACTACAAACTTTAGATCAGCTGGACATAGATGCTAATCTAACCCAAAACCTGAGGGAAAAGTCAGGTGTTGAAGACTCATTTGAAGAATGGCAGAATTGTATTTTTTCAAATGCACAGGGGACACCACTCCAGAGGGCAGGTACCATGACAAAAAAGGTATTCTTCCTGGATCCCATCAGATGGTCTTGCTGAATAAGTGGGATCTGAACCCATTTTGTTGGATCTTATGGGATGGGCAGAGACAGTAGGAGAAAGGCAGCCCCTCAGATAGCCAGTTCCTAGGCATGAAGTGTTTTGTATGTGCTAGAAGCTGATAGCGTAAAATGCTTTGTACGGGTAGTCCTTAACCACAGTTGAGCCCAAAATTTATGTTGCTAAGTGAAACAAGTGAGTTTTACTTCATTTTACAACTTTTCTTGCCACATTTGTTAAGTGAATCACTGCATTTGTTAAGTTAGTAACATGGTTGTTAAATGAATCTGGATTCCCCATTGACTTTGTTGGTCAGAAGATCACAAAAGGGAATCACATGATCTCAGGACAAAGCAATAGTCATAAATATGAGCCAGTTGCCAAGCATCTGAATTTTGATCACGTGGCCAAGGGGATGCCGCAATGGTCATAAACATGAAAAACAGTCATGTCCCTTTTTCAGTGCTGTTGTATCTTTGAATGGTCATTAAATGGAATGGTTCTAAATCAAGGACTACCTTTAACAGACAACCACAAATCGGACTGTATCTCCTGCTACTCTCCTAATCTGTCCAGATAGAAGCTGTTACCTCACCTATCAAGGGTTTATACCTCTACTCCTAAGGAAAAATAGTTGTCTTAATATCATTATC
Organism: Calamaria suluensis; assembly: GCA_032468135.1. NCBI lineage: Eukaryota > Metazoa > Chordata > Lepidosauria > Squamata > Calamariidae > Calamaria > Calamaria suluensis. Next base: position 88,554 of record JANHFP010001891.1, on the reverse strand, counting down.
CCCAGTGCTCAAAAATTCAGAATTTAAGAAACCTATTGCCAACTCCAAAGCACAAAGGAAGGCTGCCTAACCCTGCTCACTTGCATAGAGGGAAGGTCTAGATTAAAAATGGCTTATTATGTATTGAAGCCAATTCTCCAGTTATATAAAGGAATTTATTGGGGAAAAGACAAATGTAGGAAACACAAGGGAAGGCAACCCCCAGCTTTCTAATTAAAATCAGTAACATCCTAGCTAAATTAGTTTCTTAATGCCTCCTTAAATTCTTGGATTTCAGCATATTTTCAGAGGTCATTACAGAAAAATTGGTAGAGGGCTCCTGCTTGGATTTTATTTTTAATGGAGCTCTATCCTTTGGTGTGGAAGATAATTGAAAGACAATTTCATTTAGAGAGATAAATTACCTCTTTGTCCATTCAAGGAAAAAAATGTATCTCTGACGTCCAAAGCCTTAGCTGGCAGATTCTAAATTATATAGTGATTAAGCTCTCCTAACTTCCTTCAGTTGAATTATAAAACGACAGTCTGGTGGTTGAGGCATCATAAGTCTGGAAATGAGGGCTAGGAGTTCTAGTGCTGCCTTAGGCATGAAAGCCAGCTGGTTGACTTTGGACCTGTTACTCTCTCAGCCCAGTTCACCTGACAGAGTGGTGGTTGCGTAGAAAATAGGAGGAGGGAGAATTAAATGTGTTCACCACCTTGAGTTATTATATAAAAACAATAAAGGGATGAAAATATTCATTAAAAAAGGGTGCAGCCTTGTTTTCACCAGTTCTGCCATTATATTAATGGGACTACATAGGAGAGGCTTTTATGGGGAAACAAAAGCTGAGTTTTATTTATTCAAATATCTCATTATGGGATCAAGGCTTTAGGAAACCTTGTTGTACCATACTTTATTATAATGTTTCATCCAGCTGTTGTGAAAAGATTGACAAAATATTCCATCACAATCAAATTAATAGCAATAGCACTTTTTAAAAATAATTTTTATTAATAACAAAAACTGTTTAAAAATACAAACATAAACAAAATAAACATATAATGACATACATAATGACAGCCCCCTCTAAGCAGTTTACAGAGTCAACATATTGCCTCCCAACAATTTGGGTCCTCCTTTTACCCACCTCGGAAGGATGGAAGGCTGAGTCAACCTTGAGACTGGTGAGATCTGAACTGTCAAATTGCAATCAGCTGGCAGTCAGCAGAAGTAGCTTGCAGTACTGCACTCTAACCACTGCACCATGGTGGCTCAATACACTAAATATCAATACTTGTCTATTAGGTGATCCGGTGCTAAAACCATAGCCAAAGAGGAATAATTTATGGTTCCTTGTACAGCTAGAACGAAGTTCCAATAGAAGAGAATATACATAACTCAAAGATGAACTGTGAAGTTTTAGTGCTCTTTAAACTTGGTTGTTTGCTTGTAGATTTTTTATTATTCAAATAGATAACATCATCCATGTGATTGAGTGTGGGCTTGCTGCCTGCTTATATATAGTTGCTTGCTGTGCCTGTTTTGTTGGAGGTATGACTTCCTTCATTCTTCCTGATTGATTGTCTGGTGTTGATCTCACTTATCTGAGCACAGGTAGTCCTTGATCTACAACTACAACTGAGTGAAAAATTTCTTTCGCTAAGTGAAACAGTTGTAAAGTGGGTTTTGCTCCATTTCTTGCCACAGATGTAATCGAATCACTGCAGTTAAGTTAGTAACACAGTAATTAAGTGAATCTGGATTCCCCATTGACTTTGCTTGTCAGCAGGTCATAAAGGGTGATCAACTGACCCCTTGAGACTTCAACCGTCATAAATACATGCCAGTTGCCAAGCATCTGGATTTTGATCACATGTCCATGGATATGCTGCAACAGTTGTAAGTGAGAAAAGTAGTCGTAGGTCACTGTTTTCAGTGACATTGTAAGTTTGAATGGTTGCCAAGTGAACTTTTGTAAGTCAAGGATTACCTGTAATAGTCATAAATTGCAAGAAAACAGATGAAAATATTGTCGTCGTCCTCCAACATTGAATGTGTTGGGGTTTGCCTACCCAACAGCTGAGCTACGATCTGTTGGAGTTTGACTGCCCGACAGCCGAGCTATGATCGACCATCAACATTCATGGGGGTGTGGTGTAGGGAGGCAGTCGCGGAGCACAGGATGTGGGTTAGGTTGAGTTTGATGATTATGACGTTTGCCTGGAGGTGTGGTTTGATGTCCGTTCTCGATTGTTCAGTTTGTACGTGGAGAAACAGAAAGAATAAAGATTAGTCAAAAGCAGCGATCAAACCCAGTTTCAGTCTTTATTTTCAAAGAATTCTCTATGACAAGCGGACAGAATGTATGGTTTGAGTGTGGAACCAACACCAAGGTTACTAGCTTACTTTACAGGACATGTTGAAGCAGAGGCCAGAAAGTATCTGCCTGCCATTTCATAGTTTGGATTTCAGCAGTGAACAGGATTGGGCTTGCTGTCCTTACCTCACCTCCCATTGTAAATCCCAGAGGTGCTTTTTCAAAAGGCAACTGGACTTTCCTTAAAGAATTTTGCTTCTCATCCAAGAAGCTTCTTCAGTTCAGAACAGAAGCAAACATCTTCAAGGAAAAACAAAGAAAGTCCAGTTGCTTTTTGAAAAAGCGCCTCCGGAACAACCATGACTGGATGACTAAGAATCCCCACAGACATTATTCCCATTGTAGAGGTTTTGTGAACTTGGTCAGTAGGGCCCATGTCTTCCTTCAGCAGCTTTAATCAGCTGCTATCAACAGTTCATTTAGTGACCATTTGAAGGTACAGTGGTACTGAAAAAAGTGACTTATGACCATTCACACAAATATTGCAGCATCCCCATGATCATGTGATCAAAATTTAGATGCTTGCCAAGTGACTCATATTTATGACAGTTGCAGTGTCCCCCATCATTTAATTGCCTTTTGCGACCTAACAAGCAAAGTCAATTGGCAAGCCAGATTCACTTAAGAACCGTGTTATTAATTTAACAACTTCAGTGATTCACTTAACAGCGGAGACAGAGTTCATAAAATGGGCCAAGACTAATTTAACAATTCTCTTGCTTAACGACAGAAGTGTTGGGCTCAGTTGTGGTCATAAGGTAAGTTGGGGACTACCTGTAAAAGTAATTCCTCCTTCCAGAAGGAGGAGGAGATACTACAAGAGAAGGAAGGGAACAGGCAGCAGGGACAAGTAAGGGATCAGCAGGGGAGAATGGGGATGTGTGAGGCAAAATTATGGACAGATATGCTATGCTGGGTTATCATTAGTTGAGGGGAAGCAAAAGAGAGAAGATTCTGAAGATGGAGTGGGTAGACAAACTATGGAGGCAGGAGGAAAGGGCAATGTATATCAGCTTTGCCAAGCTTGAACCTTAAAATCACACTGGGACCCCTCTAAATTTTCTGTTTTCTGAACAATCAACATTATTTTGGTTTTTATTTCAGCTTAGCCAGGGCTCATCTGAAAAGTTTGGCAGTACTTTCAGATTTGAAGCAAAATGTAATGTTTTTACTGAAGATGCTTTTTCTTCACAGCATAGTAAATAAAATTGTGTATATTTATGAAAATGGTAGGAGGATGAAGAATGCATTCATAACAAAGTAGCAGAGAGGGAAATTGCATAAGAAGATAATTGCCCCCTATGGCATGTTGTTGATGTAGTGAATGGCTGCTGTTAATTGCCTGTACTTGTTCATTGGTATAGCAACCATACCGAGTCACAGCTTTTGTGTTACTATGATCATATGTCAGCAGTGCTCAAGTTACACTATTGTGTCACTGTGCAACTGCGGTTTTAATGCAGTGGAATATGTAAAGAACTGACTTCCACCATCTGGGGTTTTCCAGAACTACCGTTCTCTTCTTCATTCATCCCACGAGGGTAGAAGAAATTACAAAAGTAGCATGAAGAGAGAGCAGCAGGTTGATGAGATAAGAGGAAGTTTTTGAAAACATGCTAAGAGGGTGCTTAAGATATTGTTTTTTGCAAGTGCTTGAATGCTACAAAAATTGAAGAATCCTCCTATTCCACAATTTATGTATTTAAGAAATCCAAAGATAAACATGCAAGTAGTTTGCTGGTAAATGACATGTTACTGGACAATTTTCTGGATATGGTTCGAGTCCCAAAGCTCAGATGCTTTATGAAACACTTACAGGAAAATATTTATTTCACCAAAATGGTTTTCCAAAACATTCACCAACAGTATTAGTAGCAGATCAAACTTCAGCCCAACTGAGAATTTTTTGGGTTGAAATGATGTTGCTACCTTTGGGGGGCAGGAATCTGTAAAATGGGAATAAAAATATCTTAACTCAGTGAATTATTTTTAGCATCTGTTAACTCAAAATATATTATTTGATGTATGCTATATTTTATCAATGAAATGTTATGGCAGATGTTGGCTGCAGTACTTCCATGCATGTTTATTGGCTTATCTAATTTTGTAAAAATGCTTCATGATATAAATGATTTCTGATTTCTGCTTCATCGAGGGATGAAGTAGAAAAGATCGTTTCTCTTGCCAATGACTTCAGGATCTGTAAAGTATATAAACTAATACTGCTGTTCTTTAATCATACAGTTTTAAATTTTAGGTGCCCAAATTGTTTTGTTTCACTACTGCCTTTTTTTTTCTTCATTAGCTATTGTTTTTAGAAATTTTGCTTGCTCATTTGTTTGTAATTTAGAGGCTGCCTAACTCCAAATGGCCCTGGGTGATTTTCACTTTAAAAGCAAGAACAATAAAAAACAAACAGCAAAACAAACAACCCAAAAAACCTGGGTAAACATCCAGGTTTTCAAAGACTTTCTAAACATCATTAAGGTGAAAGCCGAATGAATCTCTGGGGAGATCTTATTCCAGAGGGCAAGAATCACTACAGAAAAGCCATTTAATCTGGGAGCAACAGTTACCATCCTGCTGATTGTTGCAAACCACTCAGGCAGCCTTTTGGGATAATGAGTACTGAAAGTGCTTTGCTGTTGAGAATCCTTTATGTTTGGAATAGGAAATAATTAACTAACTTATTCTTTGAATTTCAGGAAACTGTTTGTAGGAGGCCTAGATTGGAGCACCACACAAGGTAAATTGATCTGCTTCCTGAACATCCTACCTTAAAACTATCTCAAAATCATACTGGAGTTAAAGGTATGACTTCCTCCCAGTTGAAAGCAGTTTACATGATCCCAAGAAGGACTTGTTTTAAGCCTTTTGTGGTTTCTTTTTGAAGGGCACAACCTCCAAAATCCATTCATTAATGGTTCTGCATGATCTGTTCTCCTTTAAGGTACAGAAAGAAGTGATAGGTAGGCTGGTCTTTCTAGGACTCAAACAGAAACCTTTAAAAATCTTCCTTGATCTTTAAAATCCTGCTTGTGTATATTGGCCCATTGACCACCACCACCACCACCATCATCATATTCCCCTTCAGTTGACCTTGATAGTTTGTTCTGAACACTGCCTCTCCAGCCCCGAGTGGTTGGAAACCCATTTCAAGGTAATACTATTTTATATGTTGTTCTCTTTGTCCTAAAGAAGGGACTTATAACTGTGGTTGACTCAAGTCATTGTGGGCTTTTTGTTGTGTGTCGAGCACCATACTATGAATGATGCGTGACAGGAAGGTTGACATTTGCAAAGGCATTTTTAGCTTGCAAAATGAGGAGCAGGAGGAGAAAAAGTCAAATATTGAGTCCCAACACTTGGATTACAAAAGTAGTATTGGAGGGCCACAGACTGTATTTTGCATCCCCAGAAGTATGTCATACTTACACCTGAGAATATCCTCCCATAAAATTGCAAACGATCTATTCCCAGGGGTGCATTTATTTCCATATTGGCCCATATTCTATTTTTGACAGACTAATCTCAACAAAGTATGTTTTTCCTTTAACAGAAACTCTCCGTAGCTATTTTTCCCAGTATGGGGAAGTTGTCGACTGTGTAATAATGAAAGATAAGACTACAAATCAGTCAAGAGGATTTGGATTTGTCAAGTTCAAAGATCCCAACTGTGTGGGAACTGTCCTGGCCAGCAGACCCCATACGTTAGATGGCCGAAATGTAAGTTATTCCACTTGGGTGCAGGAATACAACTGCGTGTCCGATTGGCTCTTAAAGTGAATATGAATAATGCCTTTTAATTGCTAATATCTTTGCTGAATCCTGACTGTACTGGAGACTAGGACCTACTAGACCTCAGCTTTATTTTATATGCTGTCCCTGTTATTTGAATATAATCTGCTCCAGGACCTGGGGTTGGGACATTAGATGGAGAGGTTTGTGCTGATAGTTTTGTTTGAGTTTCTCTTTGGTGACCACTGTAGGTTTTTATCCTTTGCTACAATTATTTTTATTGTGTTAATGCGCTATTGATGCCCAGAGTTGCTTTCACCAGTTGGGCAGTCATATAAATTATATAAGTAATTACTTCTTGCTTACTATAATTATTGTCCTTCTCTCTCCCCCCCCCCTATCTTGGGAGTTACTGCAACATTCTAAATAACTGGGTTAGCCATCATCAAAGTAAATATGATGGTACAGTTTGGATCCACCAATGTTACTAAAACTCAACAGTGATTATGTTGTAACTTTGTTGAGTTGCACCTGCCTCTGCACATGTTGACCCATGTGCTTTCCATTATGTCATCATACTAGTGCCTTAATATGTAATTTGATTCCACCATCTTGAAAGTGAGGTGGCAGGAATTAATATGTTATCTTATTTTCTCAAACGCTGGTACCAGTTAGCCCTCTTCACTTTTGCCCTCATTTGACAGATTGATCCCAAACCCTGTACCCCTCGAGGGATGCAGCCTGAGAGAACACGACCAAAGGAAGGATGGGTAAGAAAGTGTCTTCACATTGCTTCAGATTCATATTCTTCCTCTTCTGGGTGTCTTCATTGAAATGTAGCGGATTTGTCTCCCAAGGCCAAGATGCTTTGTTGTAAGCAGGCTATCAAATGCAGACGTGCCAACTAAAAATAAATGGAGTTTTCAGGAGTAAGCCTATCTGATGAGATGTCAGATTTTGCTGAAAAGTAACTCGCAGGGATCCCAGCAGACTCTAAAAAACGAGATCTGAAATTTCAACTGCTTTTGGTGTGATACATGTTCTTATTCTACTGTGTGAGGTTTAATATCAGGTAGACATAACATCTCCCATTCAGATATTATTCTAAATGGTTTCTCAAAACAACAGTAGAAAAACATAGAAAAATAGTTGGATCAGCAGTTACTACTGGTTACAACTGTTACAATAGTTGATTCCAGTAAAAATAAATGAATATTACAAACCAGGAAATGCATTGATAAAAAAAATCTTGAATAAAAATTTCTTAACTTCCTACCTGCTGTGTTTAGATAATATAACCTATTGGGCTTCCCTTTGACCCACCAATCCATAATAAAATTTGACAATTATAGTAGTTTGCAAAAATTTGTTTTGTAAATTAAACAATATCCTCAGAGGACCAAGAGGCTCTATAGGAGAATTTACTTTTCAATTAGGTTAGGTCCATATATTGAAGAGTTGTGAAGGCAGAGAGGGTAACTCAGTTAAGTAAGGCAGGGAAGTGAACTGTATATGTTGGATTTTCTCCAACTTGAAAATCATTTTTTTAAATTTATTTAATTTATTTGCCGCCCACCTCAAAGTTCAAAGCGATTCTGAATCATACTTCTTGCCTCCCTTAATGCTTCTTTGTTCTCCTTCAAATCTTTGGTTTCATCCTTCTTCTTTTTCCCCAGTTGTGTTCTTGCCCTACGAATCCCTGCCTTGCCCTTTCTTTTTGTCAGCCTTTGCTTTCTTCTGCATAAGCCATTATAGCTGAGTTCTTTCCTTCCCTGTCTTTTTTTGTTGTATGTATTTACATGTGGCCAATTTCTGTTCAAGTGCCTTGAAGGTAAGCAAGGTAGCACTTTAATTAATTAATTAAATCAATCAATTTATGTTAAATATTTTAGAGCTGTCGGCGCCACCAGCATGAGATGAAATATTCTTGCCAACTTCCACATGTCACAAAATAAATAACCTTTTTTTGAATAGAGAAATCCTTGTTTCAGTACAACTCTCCCTTTTCTGTTGGTAGAAAGGATCCAGGAGTGATAGCAAGTCCCATAAAATTTTTGTTGGTGGGATTCCTCACAACTGTGGCGAAACGGAGCTCAGGGAATACTTCAAGAAGTTCGGAGTGGTGAGTTATTGTGATGGAATACATTATTTCATGAAGGAGTGTTGTCCTCCTTCACCTTCTAATTCTTTAAAATATTTTTTTTTCAATTGGTGGGATAAGTAAGTTAAATAAGTTTGTGGCTGGTTGATATTCATTTTTTAAAAAATCTTATGTTTACAAAAGCCCTTCATTCTAACATTCTGTTTGAAAGTTTCTGTGCTTGTGCTTTTAATCTCTTTTTTATTAACTGCACAACATGTAATTTGACCAGGTAACAACCATAGAGTTTTGCAACATTAGAAAGCTTTGTTACATGTTTACTTTCATAAGATTTCAACAGTGGTTTTGCTGTAGTAATAATGTTTTGTTGAGGGGAGAGTTAATAAATAAGCAGTATCTTAAGTAACAACCTGAAGCCTTTAGTAAGGTTTCGGCAACTTTCTGCTTAGACAATAATAAAATTGATAAAATTTGCAAATTGTTGCCTTGGATCATTTGCAGATACATTTGAGTATTTTTGTTTGTTTTGAGTACATTTGATTTTAATATTTAAACCAAATTTGGTTCCTAATACCCTAGTGTTTAGGGGCGTTTTAATGTCAGCATTTTTGAAAGATAGAAAATTGGGAAATTTATAATAGGAATATAAGGAGATGTAACATATTGTATTATAATACAGTAGTCTATTCTTCGTCCTGGGTGTTAATACTCAGGGTTTCTGGGTTTTTTTGCATAAGCAGGACTGACTAACAAAATACCAACTCTGCCTCCAACCCCAAACAATTTTATCATTGCCTCTTTGGCAAGATTGTTCAGTTTTCATTAAATATTCACACACCTTGCATTGGGTTATATTACTTTCCTCCTCTGCTCACAGCCCTATCCTTTAGTTTTCTTTCTCCTCTTCCCAAAATAGGTAAGTAAAAGTACTTCCATTACATAGACAAATGCAATTTATCATTTTATTCGTAATATTCTTGTGTGACACACAGCAGCCTTTCTAGGTACCTTTAAATATTATGGAGCATAGTTCCTGTAATCCATTACAATTGGCAATAACATTTGGGAATGGTGTGGGATGCAGTCCAAAACTCCAAAGGAAACCAGATTTATATGTCAATATAGTATGGGAGAAGTCTCACACTATAAATGCCGCCTTACTTCTGATGCTCAAGTCCGCTGAGCTAATCTAGTATTTATATTGAATTATACCTATTAGCTTTCATCATAGGACTGTATTAAATCACCAAAGCCTATAAAAGCAATTGTGGCACGTAAAGATAAAAAGTACATATGCTGTAACATTTTCTATCGCTTGACGTTTTATCAAAAAGCTTCACTTAATGAGAAGCCTGGTTTGCACACTACACCACTGTCAGCTGTTAGGCGGTTTATTTTGCTTAACATTTCTAAACCATAATAATCACATCCTATTCATGACATCATGTTAAACTGTAGTCTAAACATGGATTATTCCACAATGTGAAGCTACTGTTAGGGCACGTTAACAATAAAGTCCAGAATAGAAAATACTTGGGCATTTTAGAAAATTATGACTGACAGAGAAAAATGTTTGATGAAACTTGGGCCATATCACTAAGTTTTCTATTTGCTTTAAAAAATATTTATTTTTTATAAATAAAATATAAATTTTGAGGTGACAGAATCTCCAACTGAATCCCCAAAAGCAAGTGCAGCATATCTTTAGGAAAGTGATTAGTGATACAGAAGCACTAAATCTTCCCCTTTGGGGTTACATATGCAGTCTAAATTGCAGAACTATTACTGGTACATTTTTAAAAGGGCAGTGTGAAAGAAATTAGCAGTGTTGGTTTATTGGATAACTTTCTTGAAAATAAATAGTGAGCCATAATAACGCATATGGAAGAGGATTAGTGTAATATAGTGCAGGGGTCACCAACCTTTCGGGACTCAGGGACCACTAAATTCATAATTTTAAGTCCCACAGACCACTAATATGATCTGCCTAAAGACCAGTTGGGTGAGCATGGCCAACTCAATGTCATTCACGTCAAGGGGTACCTCACCAGCAACACAAATATTCATTGCATGTATCCAGCCCAGGGGCCATAGTTTGAGGAGCCCTGTTTTAGTGCAATATATAAAAAATGCTAATAATTTTTCTGAGGACCATCAAAATTTTCTCACAGACCACCAGTGGTCCTTGAACCACCAGTTGGTGACCGCTGATATAGTGGGTAAAAAGAGCTGCCTCATGTAGCTGTATCTTTTAAATAGTTTAAATGGCAAAAGGACCATTTACATTTTGCCATCCTGGAACCATACTTATTTTTATTTGCAGTAGGCTTAACTACTTTTAAGCGGGCTTAAGCTTATGAACGCCTTCTAGAGAACCCTGGCAGATATAAATTGAATTATCTCGCTAAGCTTTATGTGATATGTCTAAGAGCTTTCAATAGTTTGCAAAATAAAACAGCCAGTGTACCAAAGATGCTTTTTCAAAAGGCAACTGGACTTTCTTTGTTTTCCTTGATGACGTTTAACTTCTCATTCAAGAAGCTTCTTCAGTTCCAACTAAAGAAGTCAGAACTGAAAAAGCTTCTTGAATGAGAAATAAAACGTCTTCAAGGAAAACAAAGAAAATCCAGTTGTCTTCTGAAAAAGCACCTTTGGGACAACCATGACCTTATATCAGGGGTCTCCAACCTGGGCAACCTTAAGCCTGGTGGACTTCAACTCTCAGAATTCTGGGAGTTGAAGTCCGCCAGGCTTAAAGTTGCCAAGGTTGGAGACCCCTGCCTTATATGACTTAGAATCTCCCTAGACAAACCAATTTAGTATAGTGGTTAGGATGCGGAGCTTAGAGAGACCTAGATTCACATATGCACTTGATTGTGGAACGGCTTGAATAACTTCAGTCCGTTCATTTTTTCTTCTCTGCCTAACTGGCTTCACACAAAGTACAGTAATTGGTACAAGATGTAAAATTAGGGTAGACCTGAGGTAAATAGCCTTGAACTCACAGAAAAGACAAGCTACAGGCAAAGGGAATCAAAGTGTTTTTAACTGACAATTTTGCCCAGCTGAATCAGAAACTTGAATTTCCTTTTGGAAGAGGACAGTTGTCAAGGCATAATTGGGTATGCCCCAAAAGGGAATTAATTTACAATAGAAGGATTTCCATTTGGTAATTTGAACCAAGGCAACTAAACAGTCTTCAGATTAACACTTAAGGCCTCATCCTGCCTGTTCCTTTTCATTATGCAATTGTCCTTTGGGTCTAGAAGGCCTCCCTAGGGAGAAATTTGCAGCTTTTAGGACAAATGTTCCTTAAAAGCCCTTCAATGATCAATATGTTCCCTTCTTTCCAATGATCTTTTGAGCTGCTGTTCTTCCAGCCGCATAGGTTCAGCCTCCCCTCATGAAAAGAAGCTTCTTGGTGCTCAACAAAAGAGCCTCTATATGTGAGAGGGCCTCTTGCTGTAGCAGATACTGGTTGAGACGCAGTGAAGAGTTGACTGACTTCCTTTATCTTAGATTGATATGGGTGTTGTTTTTTTTACTGAAGCTCTTTGTTTTCTTTCTAAATAGGGGGTAAATATCCACCGCCTGTTTATAGATTAATCCTAACCCTTTTCTGATTTTAAAGAATCACATATAAACTCAGGTATAAAGTTGGGATTGAGTGATGGCTCTTCCACACACTGTTCAGCTTCTTTTTAGAGGGTGTGAAAGAAAAAAGAGGGCGGCTTGGGAAGTAGGGTTGAAAGTTGAGGGGGGGAAACATGCTTGTCTCGAGGTAGAAGAAAGTCTAATGGGAGCTCTGTATTTTTTCCTGCTCTCCATCACACTGTAGCAGTCTCTAAATTGCCTCTTGAATACATAAGCAAATCAAAGGTGAGTAAAGATAGTTATTGCATGACAGCTACTTAGGCTAACAGGCTCTGTCCCCTTAGGGAGTTGAATTACCTGTTTAAAATAATTACAAAGACATATTGTAAAGTACACTGTACTCAGTGTTTCTTGTTTTTTCGTCTGGTTAAGGTATCAGTCCTCATTCCCCAGAGCTACCTGCTTTTCTTCCTTTTTTTAATAAGATGTTTTTCTGCTGCTTAAGCACAATTAACCACGGTCACATCTGTTGAATGCTTTCAAAGGGCTCAGAGTAGTAGATTATGTACCGGATTCTCAAGAGGAGCCTTGCCTTGTCCTGTTGGTATTTAAATACTGACTATTCATAATTATTCAGTGCCAGCAATAATAGTAATGGCAGCATACTCCTTCTGTTAAAGTGAGAAGTTTCAAATAGAAGGGGGGGGATTGGCCTCAGTCTGGGAGAAGTTTGTTTCCTTTTGGTTTTCTTCCTAATAAGAAATTATGAGAGCAGCTCCAATGCTCGTATACTATGGAGGCAGCAATGGGAAGACTATGGATTTCACCAATCAAAGTCTCCTTAATATACCCACAGTACACCCCTGCTATGTATTTGTGGCTTTGATTCATATTGGCAGGAGTTCCTCTGAAGCCAAAGTTCTTTTCCCACACTTAGTAAGGGACAACCAAAGTAGCCAGGTTGGGCAATCTGCAAGAACCATTATTGTATTTTGTCAGTACATAAGGAAGCAAACCATGAAATGTTTCTCCATATCAAAGCCCCGTTTGAAGAAAGGAGCCTGATTTGTGGAAGTTTAGCCACAGTTAGCCACATAGCAAAAGTTCATGATAGAAGATTATATTTGTAGTTTAAGGTTGAACTGTGGGGTTCTTGTTGACCTCAGAACTTGGTTATTTTCCTGCAGACATTTCTTGACCAAATTAGGTGACATCATCAGTGCTGGTGCAGTGTAGTGCAGCACTGATGATGCCACCTAGTTTGGTCCTGAAACATCTTCAAGGAAGCAAAACTCAAGAGAGCACCATAGGAAAAGTTTCAATTATATTTTTATACTTCACTTCATCCTGCTGATAAAGGTTCAGCTGATAAAAGCAGGTTCGTCTTAAGTTTCATCTGATAAAGTCATTAGTAGAATTTCCTTTTTTATCTTTTTTTTCAGGTTACCGAAGTGGTAATGATCTATGATGCAGAGAAACAGCGACCCCGAGGTAAAGAAGAATCTAGTTAGCCTTTGAAATTTCTTTATCCTCTTCCTATGTCAGATGGCAAACTTACACAACATCCACATATATATGTATGGACACATGTGCTCATATATGTATATATGTCTTTTGTAAGCTGCCTCAGGAATGTATTTCACTGAGCAGACTTTCGCAGAGGCTTTTCATGCTACTTCATCTAGTGTTATTATTTTAGAAGTCAGATGCTACATTGCCATCTTGTTCACTTACGCCACTCTGAAAAGGTGTTTTCCTTAACAAAGGCATGGCACCTGCTCCCTTCAAACAACCCAAAAGCCATGAGAAGGGAGTAACTTTTGATTTTTTTTCCACCTTTAAATGTGGGCACCATTAAGAACCAAGGGCCTATTTTTGGCTTTAGGACAGGAATCCTTGTGAGGTGCCAGACTGGAACAGATGTTAATGCTTGCTACATTTCTCACATATTCTTTAAGTGGCTACAGCTGAAATTTGGAGCCAAAAGTCATTTGTTGCTTGAAAGATTCTGTGGATGGGAGTCAATGAGACACTTTTAATTTTGTGATTCCGCTTGTACGTTGGAGAAAGCAACTCCCTTAGTTTGGCAGACCTGAGCCACTTACATAATTCATTTTTTGGTCTCAGCAGAAAATGGCCATTGTGTTCTCCAGCTGTTCATTGCACCAGTCACCTTTCAGTAATTTTTTTATAGAAGCAATACGTTTAAAACATCCATCAGTGTGAGTTGCATTTCAACCACACGATAGCATGTGAAACATGCTGGAAAACAGTTTGCCATCTGGACTTTCCACTTCTCCTTCTTGTTTCTGTTATTTAAAGAAATATATATAGATATAGATATATATATAAATTCTTCACTTCATATTTATTAAGCTGTTAAGTATTAGTTTTATCTTTAATTTAGACACATCTTTAGTGACATATATAAGTGTTTCATAGTAAAAGTACAGTAAACATTAAGTTCTTTCTTTCCCTCTCTTTTTTTCTCTCTCTGTAAACTGATTTGTGATTAATATCTCTTTAGATTTCTTCTCTCTAGGTGATAGATTATCACAGAGGTACAGGCCATTTCCACAAACGGAGGAGGGACCGGGCTTTGTCTTTAATGGAGTGTAAATAAAGTTTTTACTATGTGGTGTGGGAGGAGCAACGAGGGGCAGTCGCTCTAATTTGTTTTGTGACAGCTTTGCACTATTTCAACAGAAAAATTCACTGACACAGCAAAGAGCAGCATCTTTATGTAGCTATCTCTCTGTGTAGTTATATGCTTAAACCAGTAGAAGAAATCAACTATAAGAATTCTGCCTAGCCAGTCCACCATTTTGTTCTCTCATTGTAAAACGACAAACAAAAAAACGGCACATAGGAGTCTTGGAAACAAGACACATGAGCAAAGGATCTTATTATATTTTGCATTAAGTCCACCCCATATTCTCAGTAAATAAAATGTAAACCTGACATTTGCAATGTATGGCCCTGAAACTGACTTTCCCACATACTATCACAAAGACACTTTTAACTCACCTATAAAATCCTTTATAAAACACTTGCTGTCTAATCTTCAGTTCTTTCCCTTTTCTGACCCACAAGTCAAATGTGCTCTCCGCCCCTTGAAAGTCTCAGCTGTGGAGAAAATTGGTCCTCTTGAATTTAGCTCTCCCTGTGGGCACCATATTGTAACCAGGGTGCCTCTTGAGGGATTGCTGTAGGGCCTCTAAAATGCTGCCTTGGCTCACTGTGTTCAGTGTTCAGCTAGTTCTTCAACGTTGATCTACAAAGTCTGTAATTGAATCATATATGCCAGGCACAAGCAACCTCTTTTGAGCTCGTGGCTTACAATGCCTGCTGTACTCACTGTTCCCATTACCGTTTTATGCCTCTTCCCTTTTGAACAAGTTTGATCAAAATCAAACACGAGGCCAGTAAAAATGAATATATTTGGCAGTGTGATAACCTGCAAAGGCTGCCTATAAGATTACTAGGACAACTTCCTTATTCCCAAGTAAAACACTTAGGCCTACTTTTTAAACAGCCTGTGTTTTTGTATTTTGTCTCAATCTTACATGTCCTCTTGCTTTTCATTATGCTTTGTTCTTAGCGAAATCAGCCAGTGCTGATAGCTGAGCTCTTAATGCTTAAACACAATTTCTCCCCAAGACTAATAACTTTCCCAGTTGGGTTGCACTAAGTCTGGTTGCAAGACCGGTTGGTGCACAGCTTAGTTTCTTGAAATAACAAAGTCATCTTGAAATAAGAATGGCTCTTATTATAAGACTTGGGATACAGTTGTGTCACCCCTCATAAATCCTATTTAAGAACCTGACATTTAAGTATGTCTTTACATGAGATTTAGTTTACAAAACCTGAATAATTAAGCTGAAAAAATGGCGAGGTTAATTGTGTCATTAGGGAGAACTTAGATAATTTGCCCAGCAAACTAAATATTTTTTTAAAAAATCAGTGTGAGAATTGCATATAGTTAAAAGAAAATTTTACTGCTAAGAGCATGCCTCCATTGACTAGACCTTTCATCTCCATCTCATCTCAGCTGTTGAGGAACCAGATGGACTTCCCTTGCCTCAATGATTATCATTGAACAGTTGACAGTTGGATCTAATTGAAAAGAGGCAGAGAAAAAAAGGTACCTGGCTGTTTATGGCAGAGATAAGCAACCTAGTGCCCTCCAGGTAGAATTCCCAAATGCTGTTACTAAGATGGCAAGTTGTGGTCAAACGTTTAATTTTCACCAATCAAAACATATGATTGGCACGGCACTTGCCTATTTGGGTCTTACAACAAATTGAAGGATGCTATAAGCCTTTTGGACTCCCATCTTGGGATGTAGTGTTTTGAGGATATTCTTTTTTCTCTTTTTCCCTAGAGTTTTTGTTATGAAGAAACAACAAAAACCCATAAGAAAGAAATTAAGGCATATATGATCTCAGTGTCCTTTTTAAACCCATTTTGCTGTTGGTCTGAGTCCAACTACCTCTCTTAATTTATGTAAGTCTTCATAATCAGGTTCAAAATCTTATCTCTTATAAGAGTTCTTCAGATTATTTCATCAATATTCTTTCCAAGTTTCTAAAGGGTATTTTGAAGGGGCTCTTCTCTCTTTGCCTTGCTTTGAATATGAAATACGCCAGTGCACCACTTGTTAATCCAACCTTTATAAGCTCTTTGGTTCTTGAGATTCCCCCCCTTTGCTTCACAGACTTGTGTAAGATGACCAATCTCTGCCCAAAGCACCCAAGTACCCTCTCTACTTTGGCCATCCCACAAACACATTGTAGTCATCAAGTCTGGCTCAAGTTCTCTAGGTGTTGCTGTGTCTTCCTCTTCCAATGCTCTCTTCATTTGGTTCCCCAGCCTTTTTCTTTTCTGCTAAACACAAACAAGGAAAACAACACACTATTCTATATTTCCCTCTAAAATCAATATTTAAATTTTTATATCGTGTTATCATTGGGAGGCAGACATGCCCCTTTTTTCAGTTTTTTTTTTTAAATTATCCCAGATTCATATTTTGGCTTTTAAAAAGGTTCCTTGTACTTTAAAGGCTCACACGTCACTAGTTCAAATCCCGTTTGGTCATAATGCAAACAGTTGCCTGCAGGAGATGCTTTAAAAGTTGCCTCCTCCGCCTCCTCAACTCCCCATTTATTTCTTAATTTGTTTCTTGCTCTTGTTGCTGACAGCAGAATTTTGACCTGCTGCAACCGATCTTGGCCTGTATCTTTGTGTCTTTATTAAGTATAAATCTCTACAATAAGGCTCTACGAGTTTACCCAACTGCGTTGGATAAGCTTAGAGAGACACTAACTGTTACAGAGACTGTATCTGTTTTTCTGTTGAACGCTTTAGAGCAATAAATGGCTGCTGTCAGCACTAGCTGCAAAGCAAAATGAAAACCAAGGGGGAAATCTCGGGTTTCGGGGAGGAGGGAGGGAACCAGTAAGCAACCTGTCCCCAAATGTTTTGTCCAGTGCCATATTCCCTCTTTGCCACGTTGTGCTTTTGCTCAGTTGCTTTTCTAAATTCTGCCAAATGGCATTTCAACAAAACAAATTTACAAATAGCATGTAATGGAGGTTATGAATTGACTTGGCCACGGTAACTTGATGCAGGTATTCTGCACAGAACTAAGTCGGATTTCTTTTTTTTCCCCCAGCATTTCTTAGCCTGGCAAAAAAAGGTGTAACTATAGGCACTGAGCCATGTTTTCTCCATCAGTGCATGGAGTGCTGAGCTAACCAATTTATTTCCCTGATCCAAGATGGCCTGGTAACTGCAAACTAGCACTGAGCTACCCACAGCCCAAGTCCACCTGAAGCCCTTGTTTGAACCCTTGGTCCGCCCCTAATACTGTTCATCATCCTGTTTTGTGTCACAACACCCTGCTACCTTGATTCACTCTTCGTCGTTGGCTAGGTTTTGGATTTATTACTTTCGAGGACGAACAATCAGTGGACCAGGCTGTCAACATGCATTTTCACGACATCATGGGCAAAAAAGTGTGTAGTTGTAGTTTTATTTTACCTTAAGACAAAGCTGAGTCTTGAGGCAACTAGCAATTTGGCTGGCGAATAGAAACTGGGTTGTAGAGTAAGAGGGGGTTTAAAAAAATAGCAATTTGAGTGGGTAAAACCACGTTCAGAAGTACATAAGTTTGTTCATTTTGGATTTTAAAAAAATGTATGTTACAGCTGCCTATAGATTCCTTTGGAATGTTTTGTTTTGAGAAGAATCATGGCAGACCAACTTACATAAAAGCTAATATTTGAGTTCAGGCACCATGAACTTAGTCCAATAAACCAAGGTTTATGAGTCAGAAAAAGAAACATTCATCTGCTCACTGATTTCTCTCTTGCACCTTCGCAAGAGACTTTCAGGGTTGATAAAGCCACATCGTATCAAGATGTGTGTGAGCGAGAACAGAAGCCAAATAGGCAGCGGAATGGCTTATTGGATTGAAATTACCTCATTTGATCTGATCTGGCTTGCCCATCATACCATGCAATGCAAATAAGGGAGAATATTTGTAGCTCAGGGTTGAAATAAGGGGTTCGTAGCACTCTCTGAGCTTGGCTGTTTTCTTGCAGACATTTCATTACCCAGCTAGGTAACATCATCAGTGCTTGTCCCTGATGTTACCTAGTTTGAGCAATAAAATATCTGCAAAAAAACAACCAAACAGAGAGCACTAGGGACTTTCTCATACCATGCAATGCTTGGAATTACATATTCTTCATCCCCAAGTACAGAATAGGAAATACTGAAAAACAGACATGCTTTGTCTGTCTGAAGTATGAAGCATCAGATAAACTGATATGGAGAAAAGCTACAGTATGTCTCTGAAAACTTTGACTTTAATAATTAAGACCACTTTATTGAGTTACAGAATGCACTTAGTTTTGAAGTCCTAATAGGTTGAAGACCATTGCATTTGCTTGTCTAAACTCTTTAAGTTGTACCGTCATTACTGTTCACATGTATTTTGTACCTTGAAAGTACAGAATACAAAAAAGGAATGGAAGTTAACCTTTATTTTCCGTTGGAAACGGCAGTGAAATCTCTATGTTGCCAAAGGCTCAGCTTCCCATTACTATTCCTTCAGATGTGTGTTCTTTGTTTCGCCTTCAAACTCCAGGGTGGAGGGACTTGGGAGTGTGGGGGGCAGGAAGGGAACTAAATGTAAGCAACTAATTGACAGAGCATCCTGAAGGAATGGTTGAAATAAAAAAAAATGGGTCACTTACTGTGAGACTTTGAAATGA
This sequence comes from Calamaria suluensis, assembly GCA_032468135.1. Taxonomy (NCBI): domain Eukaryota; kingdom Metazoa; phylum Chordata; class Lepidosauria; order Squamata; family Calamariidae; genus Calamaria; species Calamaria suluensis. The sequence goes on along the minus strand of JANHFP010001891.1, from coordinate 69,481 downwards.
AACCACGTATTCTTTTAATAGTACTTTTTAACCACAATACAGTTAAGTGACCTTTTGATTGTTGTTATCTTCATACTGTGTTGTCAGCATTTCTAAAGAGGTTTTACGGGTGAAAAGGTGTCTTGCCTTCTTACTCTTGATTTAAGGAACTCGCCTTTGAGCATGGCTTCGCTTTAGAAACCAAGCCAGAGGATGAGTAACTAAGTGCAGCTTTGACCTTCGTAGGAGACGTCTGCTGGAAAGGGAATATCAAAGGCTCTTATGCCAACCATAAATTATAAGCTGCTCAAAGTGTTCAGAAATGAAACAGCAGCGTATAGGTCGCAGTGATAAATATACGAAAGTCTTGCCACTTTGCTGGATTTTGTGTCGCCAAAACAGCAAAGCCTTCAACTTTTCCAAAAATATTTGCTTATTTGCTGAAAAACAGGATATCCTACCCTCTTGATGCATTCTCGTTTATAGTTTTACAACTGTT
>JANHFP010001891.1:40683-50748 GCA_032468135.1 Calamaria suluensis | reverse complement strand
AAATGTAACATCTTTTGGAGGGGTGTTGGGGGAGGAAAAGGAGGCAGCTTTTGAAAGCAAGGTTGTCAGTGGTGTTTGGACTGCAATTTTTTTTTAAAACAAAAATCTTTTCTTTAACCCATCAGCACAAAATAAAGAGTGTCACTGGTTCAAACTACAGGGTTTTAAAAATGTCTTCAGCTTTAATTAAAAAAAAATCTTCAGGTTTCTTTATTTTTGTTGAAAATTTATTTTTTTTCTCCTGAGCCTTTGTTTTACCATATATTGTAAACTTTTATGTTCAAAGAAGAAGAAAAATATATACATTTACAGATTGTGAGATTTTTAAGAGAAATTTTCTACTATGTATGCAGGCTTATTTTTTAATTTAAAAGGAAAAAAAAACAGGGTTTCCATTAGCACTGCTTAGAGGGTCATGTTTTGAACCTCCTTTTGTTAATGTGTGGTTGGTCCAGAAACTGGGAGTTATTTTAAAAAAAAAGTGGGAAGTGGAAATAGGAAAGGAATTTTAAGTATGTCCGTTTGTCATTTTGTTACTGGTTTTGGATCTGATTTAAAAAGTCCAGGAGCAGAGTTGTTTGCAAGGGGTCACCGTATCACTTCTTGAAGCACAGCATTTCAATTGAGGCTTCATGTTCTTTTTAAAAAAAAATTCTTTGGGGATATGAATTTCTTTAAGGGGGTTAATGGAAGCCTTGCGAAGATGTAGATTTCCCTCAGGCAAAAATAAAAATGGGGGGTGCATTTTGCACTAACCAGCGATTACCCCTGGTTTGAATAAAGAAAAGTACATTTGGATTAGAAATGTAAACTTGTCTGCACTTTTTTCTTTTTTTGCAAAAAAAATGCTTGAATTTCTCATAGGGCCTTCTAAGCTGCAAGTTACTTCTAGGATTCATATTCATATTTCTCTTTTCTGCCACTGGATAGGTTTGTGCTGTATGATTCATTGAAGCTCACATGCCTGTCAGCTAGTTGCCCAAAATGATTCCTGCTAAGTGCTGCACACAAAGAATAAAACACACAACTAGAGGGACCTGGAATATATATATATATAAAGGCTATTTCCGATATCCAAAATGTCCTTCAGACTTGAGGCCATTTAAATCCGCCAACTCCTAACTTTTTCAAAATATAGCCACTTCTGCCATAAGTGTGAAATGGCCCTCATTGCTGATTCCATCTTGTTTCTGATAAAACACTAAGAAAGTGCTCAGATTCCCCATTTAATGCAGTCCTAGCATGTCAATCACCAGTACACAATTGGCTTGTGTTGCATGTTAAAATGATTTGCTGTAAGGGATAACATTCTAAATTTATTAATAGGATCCGCAGGTAGATGCACTTGTGTCTTATCTTTGCAGACTTAACTGGTTATTTATTGTCCAATTCTAAAAACTTCCAGCAAATTTACATTGTCAAAATATCAATTGCTCCAAAGGGGCAAAGCCACACACCTTATCTAGTGTCCCTAGTTCAAAGTAACTGACATTACAGATTTAAAAATCTGTGAAACAGCTGTGAAAAATCAGATTTAAAGATATAAAAATCTGTGAAACAGCCTTACCATCTACTAAGCACTAGGAAGGAGAGCATCATCTGAACCTCAGCTATCCCAAAAAGATGATAAAAATCTTCTCGCTTACCCCTAGGGAATCAAGCTATAAAGTCCTCTCCTCTCCCCCCCCATGTTAAAATTCACATTGAATTGTACTGTTAAAACCTATTGGCAGTCAGTGCAACTCACACTAGTGGGTTTTTTTTTACCCTCCAGCAAGTGAGCAGATGCATTTTGCACTGTTGGCAGTTTCTGAACAATAACACTACCCCAGAAGAGTCCACTGAAGGTGTGGGTTACTTTTGCCCAGGTGTCCCATTCCAGGAAGAGCTCCACCTGCCAATACCCATGAAAATAGAACTTCCAAGTCACAAAAGGCACCAGCAGCTCTCAACTTAAAACGGTTCGTTTAGTGACTGTTCAAAGTGACAACAGCACTGGGAAAAAAGCGACATGACCATTTTCACACCATCATTACAGCATCACCCTTGATCACACAATTAAAATTCAGAGGGTTGGCAACTGACTCATATTTATGTCTTGCAGTGTCCCAGGGTCACGTGATCCCCCTTTGCTGCCACCTGACAAAGTCAATGGGGAAGCCAGATTCACTTAAGGACCATGTTACTAACTTAACTATGGCAAGAAAGGTCATAAAATGGGTCAAAACGACTGTTTCGTTTAACAACTGAAATTTTGGCTCAATTATGGCCATGGGTTGAGGACTACTCCAGGGAGTGCCACCCCATTTAAAGTCAACCAGAGCAGAACTGAGATAATGAATTCAGCCACTTCTCCCCAATCCAGTGCATTGGTAGAACTTCCATTGCATCTGTACCTCAAAATAGGGTGGAGCTATATGGGTGTCAGCAATACACCAAGACCACATCCTAAATCAACAGTCACGCTGGTTTTATGCAGAGGATCAAAAACTAGGGAGAAGAAACTATGCAGTACCCTGGAAAGAAGCAACTGTGGTTGTTTTTTCCACTTCCGTTTCAGGAAGTAAAACTGCTATAGCATACGGTCTTATTCTGAACCTTCAACACCGGCCAGAAGAAAACCATGAATGATGGAATTAAATTCTAAGAGCCCAAAAATGGTAGTTCCCTGGCTCTTCCGTACTTTCAAAATGGATCCTATTGGGAGATGTTGAGTGGGTCATTTCTTCAGATCCTGCCTTAGGCAAATTTGAAGGACACCCATCAGCTCAAAAGTCAACAGAATGATGTTCCTGCTGATCCTTTTCCAAAAGAGAGCGGGCAGGTCTAAACTACGTTTCCAGGACATAATCTGAAGAAATCTTGATATTGGCTACTCTTTTAATACTCTTCTTGTTGTGTTATAGGTTCAGTCATGAGCTATCCACCTTTGGTCCAGTTCCTTTCTAACATCTCTCAGCTAGTATTCCCATCAATTGCTGTGTTTTCTTGAGCTCCATGGCAAACCAAGGATTAGTGAAGAGAGAAGTTATAAAGCGGATATTTGTAGCTCAGGGTTGACATGAGGATTCCTTGGTGTTCTCAGCTTGGTGGTTTTCTTGCAGACATTTCCTTACCCAAACTAGTTAACGTCATCAGTGCTAGTTTAGTATAACCCCTCAAGAGAAGTCACGGATGGACAATCTTGCCAAGAGCTTTGGCTGCCTCTCTTCCAGAGTCTGACCAGATGCTAGACTCTTACTAGATTGCTGAGAAAATCCCAAAAGTGACCACTGAAATCCAGGTGGATATACCTCTGACAAATCATTTTCCCATGGCTCACACCCTGTGGAGATCAACCACAGTACAAGCTTTATGTGGGCTAGAACAGGGGTCTCCAACCTTGGCAACTTTCAGACTTGTGAACTTCAACTCCCAGAGTTCCTCAGCCAGGAAGTCCACAAGTCTTAAAAGTTGCTAATGTTGGAGACTCCTGGGGTAGAATGTGATTAAAGTGTGACAATGGATAAACCACAGCAGCTTCCATCATCGGATCAAATACCACCTACTCGGATTAAGAGTGGTCTTTGGTCTACTCATCTAGTTGCTGCCACTTAAGAGCTACAATCCTGCTGAATTGTAAATGGGTGTTTCTTTTTTTCACACCAAAGGTCTGTCTAATCCCAGATCCTCAAGGTTTTCAAACAGATTGGACAACCATTTGACCGGGATGATACAAGGACTCGTGCCTTGAGCAAAAGGTTGGACTGGGCGACCTCTGTGGTCCCTTCCAACCATATATTACGCTTTCATCCTATATTTGTGTCCTGCACAGGAAAACAGGAAGAAAGCTGATTACTTCCAACCGTCTCTTCTTTGCCTAAACATTCCTTTTCTACCTCTGAATCTTGAGGTACTAAACATTGTGCAAAATTGCTATGATCTGTTCAATCAAACATGTGGAAAAAAGACAATATATTTTTCTGCCATTTTTAAAAAACTCCTTGTTCAAGGCCTATAGATGCAGAGATCTGTTTCTAGTGGACAAAATGCCCCCGGGGATTATTGCAAATTAAGTTATTTTGATCTGATCCAAGTCCAATTTTACAGTCGGGAAGCAACAGGTGTCCAAGGCTTCCTTAATTCCCAAGGATCTAGTGCAATAATTTATGTACCAAGGGCATAAGAGGTTCACCAAGGAAGCTATTGAAAATAAGTAGGTCTATGACTACCATGTTTCCCCGAAAATAAGACACTGTCATGCGGGTTTTTTAAAACAATGAAATAAGCCTTATTGTCATGTGCTCAAAAGCCCAATTTGGCTTATCAGGAGATGTCTTATTTTGGGGAAAACAGGGTAGCTATGTTACATGCTGCCTATATAGGGTGGATATGGAAGGAGACTGCACCCTCCCTTGCATGCTTAAAGCGTGTAATCAGCCATATACATCATTAGGTAAACCTTAAGTATTGAAGATAACAGAAGTTATTTGCACCATAAAAGACATTTTTAAAAAGGCTGGGCCAGTCACTGCTCTCCAACCCACCTCACAGATTTGTTACATAATAGATTATATGTATTAAGGGTGAGATTATATATTATTTTTTTAAGCCATACTTTTGGATTAGGCAGAGAAAGAACAATGTGCACCAGGCAAAGGTGCAATTTAAACTAGTGGGCTCAACAATGCTGGCTGGGGAATTCTGGGAGTTGGAAATCGACACATCTTAAAAGTTGCCAAGTTTGAGAAAACACGTGCTAAGAGTCTTCCAATAAACTTTCCAACTTGACCTTTTCCAAGGCTTTGAAGGTCTGGCTATTTTCCCAGGATTTGGATCGGGATAGATGAATTGTGGAGGAAAATTAAAACAGGTGGTTGTGTCTTTTAATCTTGTGTCGGCTAGACCAGGGCTCTCCAACCTTGACAACTTTAAGCCTGGCGGACTTCAACTCCCAGAATTCCCCAGCCAGCATGTTGAGAACTCCCAGCTTTGCTGGCTGAGGAATTCTGGGAGACCGCCAGGCTAAAAGTTGCCAAGGTTGGAGACCCTTGAGCTAGACAGTTGTATAATAACATACAAATAAATATAAATATATAAATTTGCCACCCTTGCATGAATGGAAAAACCCTAGTTGGTTTCTATCTGGGACTCAAAAAGAATCCAGCTTCCAAGTTTTAAAAATCCTGGTAGCACCGTCTTTAAAAACTCCTTCCAATAAATTTTGTCAAATCATTCTAACTCTTTTTCTATAATTAGCATTCCGGTGTCTTGCAATTATACAAATGGTCAATAACACACATTCTCTTATATACATTTACTATGATTCATTTTCCATTAAGACAATATTGTCTTATGGAGGAATCGAAACGGTTAAAAAAAAGCCCAATAGTAACTACCTAAACTTATTTTTCCGTATTCCGCATGCGCATCACGTCCTTTCCCAACTGTGGGCGGAAGCGATAGCTTCGAAGCCCGGAGGGTGGGGGGGAGGAAGAGGAAAAAAAGAAGCAGGGATGGTCGTCATTCTCGTGCGACCGGATCTGGTGGTTCTCGCGACATCAAGAGCCGGGTCGCGCGAGAGTTCGACCTTTTCTCGAAGAAGACTGCGGCCAAGATGGTGAGTATTACTTGGAGAAGGTTTGGCTCGGGCTTTGGAATCCGCATCCATCCGACCGTACAGAGGGAGGGCGGCCCTTTGGGTCCCTTTAGTCGTGAAGAAGGGATGGGAGAAGGAGATGAGAAGGGCCGGGAGGGGAAAATCGGTAGAACATGGAAGAGAGATTAGCCGAAGCCGGAGGAATGGTTGGCCCAGGACTAGCATATCCTGCCAGAACCACCGTTTGGGAGAAGGGCTCTCATAAAAGCCTCAGACTCTTGAGAGATCAGGAAAAGGCATAAAGGGAAAAAAACAGTGCCTCTGAGCATTATCAGAGTTTCCTAAAGGTGAAGGTTGCAATGAATAAATAAACGCTCACAAACTAACGAGGTTTGGGTTGGATTCCTTGAGCCTTTCAACAGCATTTTAGTGCTTGGATTCGTAGCTTGCTTGACGGCCCATAAAGAAGCTTTGGGAGGGGGGCAAGGGGCTTTCCTGCCACGCCGTCTGAATTTCTTCCCTTTTGTACATCCATCACAAGTTGGATGGCTATCTTTGTTGCTGCTATCCTTACGATGTATGCTGACTGTTTCCTAATATGATCTGACTGCTTACATGTTCCCTGTGACTATCTTTAAGTGTTGTACCTTATAGTTCTTGATGGACATGCATCTTTTTATGTACACTGAGTGTATGCACCAAGACAAATTCCTTGTGTGTCCAATCACACTTGGCCAATAAAGAATTCTGTTCTATTGTAGCTCTCTGCGGGTTGAGTGTAATTCACCCGTGTTCTGTGAATTTCCTTCCCGATTGGAATTAGAATGGGTTCTAAAACGCACAAGCATTTGTGGAAAGAGGTGATAGGGGAGAAAAATCACATTTGTGAGGGGTTTTTGGGGGGGGGGCAGGTGGAAGTGTAGTCAGAATGTGGATCCGTTGGAGTGATGGGGGAGCGTGGCCTGCATGCTTTGGTGGGCAAAAGGAGTCTCCAATCTTGGCAACTTTAAGCCTAGCAGACCTCAAGTGGCTGGGAAATTCTGGGAGTTGAAGTCTGCCAGGCTTAAAAGTTGCCAAGGTTGGAGATCCCTGGTATAGGGTCTCCTGCCTGAGCAGGGAGTTGGACTTGAACACCTCCAAGGTCCCTTCCAACTCTATTCCTTTCTGTGTTCTATTCTATATCCTTTTCTATTCAATTCATGGCTCAGGACTTGAATGCCTGTAGGATCTCCTCACCCCAATAACATTTGCACATGTGTGGCCACACACATACATACACACACACACACATTAGGAGGGGCCCATTTCATGCTCCCTCTCAAGGACCACCAACTTCTGGAAACTTCTCAATTGCACCTTCTATATCCCCTACAGCAGGGGTGGCTGGGGAATTCTGGGAGTTGAAGGCCTCCAGGCTTGAAGTTGTCAAGGTTGGAGACCCCTGCCCTACAGAATACCAGAGTTGGAGGGGACTCTATACTGTTCCAGACAGTCTCTTTGACAACCTCCAGAGATGGAGCACCTAAATATTGGATGGCTGTCACGCCTAGTCCTTCCCTTCATTAGACTACATACCCAGTTCCTGCAACTCTTCATCATATGCTTTAGCTCCATATCCCGGACATTTTGTTCTTTTCGCTCTTTCTAGAATATTACAGTATTCTTTATTTCTCAAATTGTATGCTGTCTTAACTGCAGAGTTAAGCTTACAAGTAGGTTTTATACTAAATAGTTTGCCCTAGATATCAGGATGGCTTGTAGGAAGTCTGTTAAAAGAACTCTTCCTTCAGCCCCAGAGGCTACAATGTTGTTATGAGTGCTCCCTCTGGTGAGGAATAGTATTTTAATTTGGGGCCCACTTAATGTAGATATCTTTTTCTCCCCTTTCCTCCCCTTAGTGGTTTATTCTGTGTCTGTTATTATTTATGTGGCATTGTTTAATTTGCCTTTGATCTGAATTTACAATAAATGTGCCACTGAGATATTTTCATCTTTGATCGGAGAGATTAATAATCTGTAAATAAATAAGATCATAGCTGTTAGACGTGAATGGTTTCAGAAAAAAAAAAGTTTCTTTTTATGTTTGGTGGTGTTTCAATTGGCAGTCATGACAATAAAACTTAACTGAATTGAAATTGAATGGGGAAAGTACATGATGGCTTTACTGTTGCTAATCTGAGCACAGGAATTGGACCGGGCATCATAACTAATAAGGAAATAATCTGGAAGTTGATTGTATGGATAGGCAAGAAAGTGGGTCTTTGGTTGAAGAATTGCAGTGGATGGTGGAGGGGAGGATTATAGAATTATGAATACAGTTGAAGGACCAGAACTTGCTTTGCTAAGCGATAGGGACATCAAGTATAAGTCATGCCTGATTTTTATTGCCACAGTTGCTAATTAGATCATGCAACTCTGCATGATCTAATTTGGACTTAAAAACAAAGGAGTGCACAGAGGTCCAGTTTACCTTACTGCTTCTCCATACCTCAGGACGCAGCAGTTATCGTGTGTGTTTCTCTTTCTGCAACAGGCGGAAGTAGAACAGAAAAAGAAGCGAACCTTCAGGAAATTCACCTACCGAGGTGTTGACCTCTCTCTTCTCTCATGTAACCCCCTCCCTCTGCTCCTTTACTCCAGATTTGGCAAGATTCCGTCTGAACCTGTTTAGCAAGGGGGTTGGGGCTTTAAAAGAGAGGACACACTCTGGATAAAAAGTACTTCTTGAAAATCTTGAAGTTGATTGGAGTGGCTTGATTGGAGAGAATGATGCTCATTGCATTATTGATAGTGTTATTATTTTTTAAGTCTCACGGACAATTTGGGACAAGTTGTTCTACTTTTTGTGTAAGAGTTGGAGGTGTTGACACTAATCCTGTCAGGCCCAACATCAAGATCCATAAGATCCATAGCAAGCAAAACTCTGAGGCAGGTGGATTCTTCAAAGGATAGCTTTATTTGGAAATATATTGACACATCTGGTGAAAACCAACTCTGAGGGTTCCCACGATTTTCACCAGTTAAAACTAAAAGAAAAATCAATTTCCCAAAACAATCAGTGACATGGTCCAATCACATCTCCATCTGCTGCCTGGTGACATCACCTCCTCTGACCAGGTGTGAGAATGTCCTTAATTCCCAATATGAATTATTTTATTTTGGTTGCAGAGTCCCAGCTGTCTCAATTCCCCCCCTCCCCCAATCCCTCAACTCCAGTGTGGCAACACTGAAGCTCCAAGATGGCATTCAAGGTTGAGCCACAAAGGATCAGAACCATATGTTAAGTTGTAATGTGGAAGATTTATTGCTCAAGCCAGAATCTGGTCAGCTAAAGTTCAAATCTGGATTGGCATAGATAAAGGTCAAGGGAATTCGAGGCGGGTGCTGGACTTGCATTGTTCATGGGAATGTAAGGACTCTAAGCTGATGACATCTTTAACTCCATCCCCAGCTGTGCCTGCTCTGCTCCTGCAGATCTCTTCCCCCTTCTAGGATTTGGCTCTCATTCCAATATCCACCCAATTGGAAATGCTTTCCACTATCCCATCAGGATCCCTTGAACTTAATTCACGTTGGATGGCAGGCATCACTTTTGACCTGACAGGGCCTCTCTCCTCCTTTCCAGCGAGCAGTTGATGGCGCCCGCCAGCGCCAGAGGCTGAATTGCGGTCTGTGCCGCAAACAGCACTAGTCGCAAGGCCAAGAAGGAAGCGCCTCCCATGGAAAAGCCAGAAGTGTTGAAGACCAACCTGCGCGACATGATCATTCTTCCGAAGATGTTTGGCAGCATGGTGGGCGTGTACAATGGAAAGACCTTCAACCAAGTGGAGATAAAGGTGAGGAATAACAGGCTGGGAGGGGGAGGAAGGGATCCAATTTTACACCTTCCGAAATGAGCCATGTTCCTGCAGGCAAGACAAACAGTTGATAAAAGTACACAGTTCCTTTACCCTGTTGGAAGTGGGACATCAGTTGTGGCTGGGATTCGACCATGAGTGTCCCAATTCTGGCAACTTTTAAGTCCCGTGGATTTCAACTCCCAGAATTCCTTAGCCAGCCATGCTGGCTGGAGAATTCTGGGACTTGAAGTCCACAGGTCTTAAAATTTGCCAGAATTAGACTCCCAGTTTTGACTTTGAAACTATATGAGCGAGGAAAGGAAGAAGCTATGTTGAAGCAAAATTCTGTTTGAAACGATCTGGCAGGTGCACCAAATCCTGGAAAGACAGAATGCCTGGTTTGTTTTATTCAGCGTAGGTTGCTTCAGTCGTCAGGCAACTGTTTTACAATCCCACTATCTATAAACAAGATTAGCAAGTACATCAGCAAGATTTAACAAGTTTGCTGTCATTATTGCAACTTTTGAAATGTATCCGCTGGATTGTAACAGCAAATAAAAAAAAAATCAAGAGTTTGTTCTATTTGAATGACTTAATGACCTCCAAATCCCTTCCTCTGTTGCAAAACCTCTTTAGACAATAAATCTT
>JANHFP010001891.1:17875-28162 GCA_032468135.1 Calamaria suluensis | reverse complement strand
AATAGGAGTTTAATTGTTTTTTAATATTGTATATACTGTATTTTAAATTCTACCTGGCTGTACACCACCCCGAGTCCACGAGGAGAGGGGCGGTATATAAATTCAATAAATAAATAAAATAAAATAAAAATTGATTAGATTTAGAGCTCACCTTTTATTCAGGAGCCCACGATAGTGCTAACTCCTCCCTTCACAGCCACGAAGCTAGTTGAGATGTCAGTGACTTGTAGACATCAAGCCCCAGAATTCCTTTGCCGGCTGAGGGACTCTGGGAGTTGAAGTCCACAAGTCTTCAAGTTGCCAAGGTTGGAGACCCCTGCCTTAGGAGAATTAATTCACCCCCACTCTCTTTCTTAGGTGGTATCCAGCATCCTACGCAACCTCTCGTGGCGAGCCGATATGAACAGCAAGAAAGTCTTGCGAGAGGTCGGCAGCGTCTCTGGGCTGATGCAGTGTGCCTTACGGGCCAGCAAGGTAAGGCGGAAGAGGTAGAGTCGACAGCCAACTCTGCTAAAGTATGGCCATGACTGATGGTCGCACAAAATGGGCAAGATGGGATTCAAAACGTTTTACTACCGGTTCTGTGGGTGTGGCATGGCTCAGTGGGCGTAGCAGGGGAAGGATACTGTAAAAATCTCCATTTCCACCCTACTCCAGGGGAAGGATCCTGCAAAATCCCCATTCCCTCCCCACTCCAGGGGAAGGATCCGCAAAATCCCCATTTCCACCCCACTCCAGGGGTAGGATCCTGCAAAATCCACATTCCCTCCCCACTCCAGGGGAAGGACACTGCAAAAGCTCCATTCCCTCCCCATCCACTGACCTGCTTCCCGTTCTCCTATGCAGGGCAACAAAAGAAGACCCAGCCAATCAGCTGGTACTAGGGAGGCAGCCAATAGATCAGGGCCGGGTCAGTCAGAGGCGGTACTTGATGGTTCTCCGAACTACTCAAAATTTTCACTACCGGTTCACGTGAACCAGTCAGAACCGGCTGAATGCCACCTCTGGCAATAGCCCTCTTGGCCATAGCTCCTACCATCAGCAGCCACAAGCCTAGGTGGACCCCAACCCATCAAGAGTCAAATCTGAGTGTGTCGTGGAATGAGGGGGCTTGTGTTAACTCTCTTTTGTTGCCTACATTAGGATTGATTTTGATTTATCATATGGCACGTTCACATTACATTTCAGTAAAAAGGAGCAGTAAAATACAACACATAGAATATACAATCTGAAATCTTCACAGGAAGATTGCAAGCATTATATCTAAGTTGCAAATGTTATTATTTTTTTCCAACTCATTGGGCACAGCTGAGAATTCCGCGAAAATCTCCATTATGGCTTTTGTTTTTGACACACAGTCACTATGTGTTGGGACAGTTTGTTTTCAGCTCCACAGTCACAATTCGGTGATGGTATTGTGCCCCACTTATAGAGGGCATCTGGGTATCTACCATGGCCAGTGCGAATTCGGTTCAGTGTTTGTTGTCCATATGACATGGGGCTCGTCAAATCCAGGTGATTTTTCCAAGAGGCAAAGCAAACGTTCGCATTTGGGAGGGGGGCAGTGTTGTTTCTCCATGTTGTGAGCGCGAAAATCATATTTTTCAACTGCTTTAGCAGTAGAGACAGAGGTTGGATTCAGCCGGTTCGGGCGAACTGAATGTTAATTTTATTTGGCGTTAATTTTATTCGACGTTTTGGCGAACCGGTAGTTCCGACAACCGGCTGGCCCTGCCTTGCCCCTCCCCTCCCAGGAATGCTCACGCAGCCCATTTTGGATCCCAGGAAAGTGCAGGGGGGATGTGGAGCCCAGGGGGGTAGAAAACAGGCCTTCCAGAGGCTCATGGAGGGCAAAAATGGGCCTATTTCCAGCTTCCAGAGAGCCTCCAGAGCCCAGGGAGGTTGAAAACAGGCCCTCCACAGCCCGTTTTTGCTCCCAGGAGGCTGCAGGGAAGCCTACTAGGCCCAAAACAGGGTGCGGAGGGCTGCAGTGCAGGCCCTCCATGGTCCATTTTTGCTCCCAGGAGATTGTAGGGAAGCCTACTAGGCCCAAAACGGGGTGCGGTGCAGGCCCTCCGCAGCCCGTTTTTGCTCCTAGGAGGCTGCAGGAGGCCAAGTGCTGCCTGTCACATCCCCTGGTCATGCCCACCATGGCCACGCCCTCCCACCCGCTCATTAGGGCAGAGAACCGGTTGTTAATTTATTTGAATCCCACCACTGAGTAGAGGGGGTTGGGTGTCTGGATCTCACCCAGTTTCGCTGCAAAGCAGACTATGTTGCTCAGTATTGGCAGTTGGGAATGATCAACAATCTTCAAATGTTCTGGAAAGAGAATCTTTTTTTTCCCCTTCTCTCTCCCCCCACCCCCCACCCCACCCCAACCCCGTCTAGGAGTCCACCCTGAAGAGCATCCTCAGTGCCTTGTGGAACCTGTCAGCTCACAGCACGGAGAATAAAACCGCCATCTGCACGGTGGAAGGGGCGCTCGGCTTCCTCGTGAGCACGCTCACCTACAAGTGCCAGACTAACTCGCTTGCCATCATTGAGAGTGGAGGTGGGATCCTAAGGAACGTCTCCAGCCTGATTGCCACCAGAGAAGACTACCGGTTAGTAATCTCCGTTTTGGTCAACACACTATTGAAAATGATGTTGAGACTCTAGAAAGAGTGCAGACGAGAGCAACCGGATGATTAGGGGACTGGAGGCTAAAACATATGATGAGCAGTTGCAGGAACTGGGCCTGGCTAGTCTAGTGAAGAGAAGGTCCAGGGGAGGCATGACAGCCATCTTCCAATATTTGAGGGGCTGCCACAGAGATGAACCCGTCTAGCTATTTTCCAAAGCACCTGAAGGCCAGACAAGGAATAATGGATGGAAACTGATCAAGGAAAGATTCAACCTGGAAATAAGGATAACTTTTCTGACAGTAAGAACAATCAACCCATGGAACAGAAGTTGCCTTTGGCAGCTGTTGGAGCTTCATCACTGGAAGCTTTCAAGAAGACTGCCATCTGTCAGAAATGGTGTAGGCTCTGCTTGGGCAGGGGTTTGGACTAGATGACCTACAGGGTCCCTTCCAACTCTGTTAATCTATAAATAGTAGGAATCCAAAAGCTCGGAAAACAAAACCTTTGGTCCTGGTGACCGACCCAGATTGGATCTTGAACTTTTCCTTGTTTTCCTCTGGTTTTACCTTAACCTCAATCTGTTCTTTCCTAGGCAAATCCTGAGGGATCACAACTGCCTTCAAACTCTCCTCCAGCACCTCAAGTCACACAGCCTGACCATCGTCAGCAACGCCTGTGGCACCCTGTGGAACCTCTCCGCCCGTAGCCCCAAAGACCAAGAACTCCTGTGGGACCTGGGGGCAGTCAGCATGCTCCGGAATCTCGTCCACTCTAAGCACAAGATGATTGCCATGGGCAGCACCGCAGCCCTCCGCAACCTCCTTGCCAACCGACCGCTCAAGTACAAAGATGCCATGGTCATCTCACCAGGTTCTTGCATGCCCTCCCTCTATATGCGAAAACAGAAGGCCTTGGAGGCTGAACTGGATGCCCAGCACTTGGCTGAAACTTTTGACACCATGGAGAAGCAGACGATGAAGAAGCAGAGCGTCGCCAAGAAACCAATGCGGCACATAGATAGTTTGGCCAAGGACTATGCTTCCGATTCAGGTTGCTTTGATGATGATGAAGTGCCCAATGTGTCTAGTAGTACAGAGACAGGAAACGCATCGGTGCTCTCCATGTTCCTAAATTCATCCTTCCTCCAAAGTCAAACTTTGCCAAGAACGGTTTCCCAAAGAAGAGGCCCCGAACCGGAGAAAGACCAAAGTGGGAAGTCCATGGAAGCCAAGAAGGTCTCCCCGTTGCTCATGTCGCAGGACCACGACGTCTCTGTAGTGGCTGAGAAATTGGCCAACAAGATCACGACGACGGTGGCCAAGATAGATAAGCTGGTGGAAGACATAACCACTCTCCACACCTCCTCTGATGACAGCTTCAGCCTCAGCTCTGAAGACCACTGCCTTGACTGGCAATATGGTCCGGATGAAGTCCACGAGGCCCGTGCCCAGTCTTGCTCTCCATGCCGCCTCTCGGACACCAGTGGGATTATGAAGCGCGAAGGTCTGAGCCGGGCTCACACCCTCCTGCGGCTGAAGAACGCTTATACAAGCTTGTCCAATGATAGCCTCAACAGCGGAAGCACCAGTGATGGCTACTGCCCAAAGGAACACATGAAACCGTGTACTCGAACAACCTTCTTGGACTTTAAGGATGAACTACACCGGTATCAGAAACGACCCAGCCGACTTGATTTGAAGAACATCCTGATGAACAGGCCAGAAAAGATGGAACTGCCTGAGAAGAAACAGCAAGAATCCAAGGTGATGGTGGAGAAACCAGAAAAAGATAAACTTATTGAAAAAGCCAAGGTGACAAGGCTTCAACCTGACCCCGATGTTGCTGAGAAGGAATCTGAATGTAAGAAGAAAGAGGGAGGCAGACAACTGGATCCTGATCCCAAAGTCCACACAATCAAACTCTCCCCATCCTATCAGCATGTGCCCCTCATAGAGAACAACGCCATAGCACCTGGGACTATGGGGGTCTTGGGAACCAGCTCTTACTATCCCGCTTTATCCATGAAAACCATCAATAACCTTAACAAGGTTCCGGAGAAACTGACCGCAGCAGAGCCGATGAAACAAGAACGGCTGAAGAAATACCCGATGGAAGATATGCCGATTTGCTTCTCCCGCTGCAGCTCCCTGTCCTCTATTTCCTCCGCCGACAACGTCCTAGATGCACAGAGCCACAGTGAGAACGAGATGGACACAGATTCCTCCCTGGAGATCATCGAGGTAGAAGAAGTGGAGGAAGCTCAAAAGAACAATCCAGGAAAGAAGGTGAATCAGGAGATGGAGTCCCTCACTTCATCCTCACAGCCCATTGCTATCCCCTTCCCGAAGAAAGAGAAAATGTTTCTTAGAGGAGCGTCACCTTCTCGCCACGAGGACTTGACCCCTTCCAGCTCATCTGAAAACTACATCCAGGAGACTCCATTGGTGATGAGTCGCTGCAGTTCGGTCAGTTCTCTGGGCAGTTTTGAGAGCCCGTCCATTGCCAGCTCTATCCAGAGTGAACCCTGCAGTGAGATGATTAGCGGTACGGTCAGTCCAAGCGAGCTCCCGGATAGCCCCGGGCAAACCATGCCTCCAAGCCGCAGCAAAACTCCTCTGTTTGAACTCAACAGCCAGCCAGAGAAGGAGGCCAGCCAGTTCAACATCCAATGGGAGAACAACGTCAAGAAATTTATGGACATCACGGATTTTAAGGAGCGTTTCCAGATGCCCCAAGACCTTGACTCCATGGTCTACTTCACAGTGGAGAAACCCAATGAGAACTTTTCATGCGCCTCCAGCTTGAGCGCATTGCCCCTCCACGAGCATTATGTCCAGAAGGATGTTGAGTTGAAACTTATCCCGCCATTCCCAGAAAGAAGTGGGTTGAACTTCATGACGCACGAGAAGAGAGATGACGAAAGGGTCATCGAGGGCCAAAGGAAACTGGAGTGCCTTGAGTTGACCTCTGATGAGGATATTGAAATTCTGAGGGAGTGCATCAATTCGGCCATGCCATCCCGTTTCCGGAAAATCAGGACATCCCTTGTCTCTGGTCTTCCAGGGCAAGTCCTAAACCCTCAGTCAAAGAAATCAATGCAGGTTCCAGTCTACATGTTGGTTCCTGCCAATTCCCACTTGGGCATCCCCAAACACAGATGGGCCACGGTCACCAGACCCAACAAGGACTACCTGGGCACTGAGGATTCCTTCACTGACTCAGCAGAAGGAACGCCTGTCAACTTCTCCAGTGCTGCTTCATTGAGTGATGAGACCCTGCAGTACCCTATGAAAGATGAGGGAGATTCCCGGCGTTGCTCTGGAAAAAGAAAGGAAGTAACGGGGGCTCCGATGGGGGGTCTCAAGAAGGAGATCCGTCAGCTTGAACAAAGCAGTTGCCGGATTGGAAGAATCACCTCCAGTCACTCAACACCAACCAAAATGGCCTCCTCCTCCAAACACAAAACGGGATCGAATCACACCAGTCCGCTCCGTGCAACCCGGGCCCAGTCAGCTGAGTCCAGGGAAGGAAACATTCCCCTCAGAAACCTAGAATTGACTTTCTTGAGGCAAGGTACCTCAAGGGCAAGTTCTGAGGGCAATCGTTCCAAGAAGAAGGAGGAGCCTCGGGAGAACAGCAGCCATGACAGCAATGGAGCCTTCCCATCCTTCTGCCACACCACACCAACCGAAGAGGCTGTCTACTGCTTCTATGAGAATGACTCCGATGACCCAGCGGAGTTAGACTTGAAGAACTCACCCAAGAGAAAGCCCAACCTGGCCAGCAAAGGTCCAAAGAAAGACTGCTGGGCTAAGAAAGAACCGGAGCTAAGTTCCAGTCAGAAGCTTCATGCTAAAAACAAGATGGCGCCCCATCTCCGGAGCAACCTGATTGCAGATGAGACTCCGCCTTGTTACTCTCTCAGCTCCTCCCTAAGTTCCCTGAGCGATCTCGAATTCTATGGGACTGGAGAAAGGATGCAGGTGCCCAAGATCAGAGCGAACCGCCAACTGACCACGAACCGTCGGCAGGGGACGAGAGCAGCCGTGCCCAAAGGGAGGGACAGCTCTGCCAGTTCCCTCAGTTACAATTCAGACAATGATCTCCTGCAGAAGGGCATCGGCTTGAGTGGGCCCAAGAGGAGACGCCATTCAGCCAAAAGGAGGAACGCTGAGAAGGAGCAGAAGGGTCTCAAGGCCAAGGAATGGAAGCCCGATGGGTTCCCTGATGAAATCGCCTCTGAAAAAGGTTCAGATCTGGATAGCGTTGACTGGAAAGCCATCCAGGAAGGAGCAAACTCCATTGTTACTTGGCTGCACCAAGCTACCTCTTCCTTTGGCAAGGAGACGTCCTCAGAGTCTGACTCTATTTTGTCTTTTATGTCCGGGCTTTCGGCAAGCTCGGCTTTACAGCTGAGTTTGGACAGAAGAGACAAAACCCAAGGCAGGAAAGGTCCCACCGGTGGCGTGGAGAAGAAAAACCTCCCCAAACCTTCCCAAGATGGCAAGAATCTGAATGAAAGAAGAGGTGCTGGCAGCAGGAACAAGACGGAGAAAAACGTAGGGCAGCAGAAATCATTGAGCAACTTACCCGTCGTCTTCCGAGGCAGGACAGTGATCTACATGCCTGATGCAGGCAAGGAACCCGCAACGCAGAGCTCCAGGTCCACCCAAAAGAAAACAGGAGGGGCCACCAAGCAGGAAATTCCGGAGAAAGCTCCGAATCTCAACCAACCGAGATCAAGGAGTCTCCACCGGCCTGGGAAGATCTCAGAAATGGTGGAATTGATGTTGCCCAAAAGAAGTGCAACCCCACCTGCCAGGATGAACAGAGCACCGTCGTCCGGGTCCTCCAGAACATCCACACCATCCCAACCCAATCAAAAGAAACTCACATCACCATCGCAACAACCCAGCAGACAGGCGCCATCACGTGAGGCTGGAAAGACCAGTGGAAACACCACGCCCGTTGGCCCAGCTCCCAAACCGGTCCAGAAGTCCCCTGTGTCTAAGCAACACAAGACCCAGAAATCCCCTGTCCGCATCCCTTTTATGCAGAAGCCCGTTAAGAAGACGCTTCCGATGAGGAACGCCATGCCTACGCTGGAGGAACGAGGAGGAAACAGCAGCAGTGAGCTACGGCCTAAGGTCAATGGGAAAGGCGTTCTCCAGGCCAACCGCCTTAATTTGATGCGCATGTCCTCAGCGAGATCCCTTAGCAGTGACTCCCACCAGTCAGGCATCCTACGGCAGCTGACGTTCATCAAGGAGTCGCCCAGTCTTCGCATGAGGCAACGCTCTGAGGTCTCACCTTCTGGATCTTTGTCCTCACTCTCTCAGGGTGCCTCGCCCCAGAGAGGCCGCCTTGGCCTGCCGACCGTTTTCCTCTGCTCTTCCAGGTGCAATGATCTCAAAGTGGACAAGCCAATTGGGTTAAGCCAACGGCTGGCCATCTCCCGGACGCCTCCTCCCAGCCAGAGTCCCTCTGCAGGGGCCCCCCCAAGGCCACCCCGCCGGACAAGCTCAGAGAGCCCCTCCCGACTTCCCGTCAAATCCAACAATGTTCCTCCAGAGCCTTTCAAGCGTTACTCGTCCTCTCCTCAAATCAACATCATCAAGAGGGCCGCCAGCCCTACCTCTACGCCATCGGACAGCCCTGATCCCTCAAGTGGGAGGAAGAAGAATGAGGAGGTTTCAAAACTACCGGTGATTCCTCCTGCAGAGAAAGGCACTGAAAACCAGCGGCAACAACCACCACCACAGCCGCCGCCGCAGCCACCACAGCAGCCACCTCAACCACAGCCACCGCCACAGCAGCAGCAGCCCCTGCAGCAGCCAGCGATGGTGAAAGGAACCTGGAAGAGGATCCGTGACGAGGACATACCCCATATTCTGAAGAGCACCCTTCCTTCAACGGCATTGCCCCTGGTCAGTGCCTGGCAGGAAGAAGAGAGCGACCAGATGCCCGGAGTCCTCCAGCCGAAGACGAGTGACGCGGTTGTGCAGACGGAAGATTTCTCCACTACAAAGATGAACTCCAGCACCTCCCCTACTCTGGAGACCCAGAAGGTCGTCAGGATCCCACCCGACAGTTACGAAGGAGACGGCTTTGCTCTCGCGAAGGCCACCACCGCGTCCATCTCCTTTACTCACGAAGGGTCCGTCGCTTCTCTTGGGAGTTTCCCTTCCAGCAGGCACAGCTCCCCAAGCCGGGCTGCTCGGGTGACCCCGTTTAATTATACCCCCAGCCCAATGCTGGAGCTCACAGTCAAAGAGAAGCAGGTGGAGAAAACACAAGTTTGACAGCCTTCCAGGTTGACCTGACAAATGTCCTCACATGTTCTTAGCTAGCCACTAAGATATATTATCCAAGCTTGGATATATTCATTTTTTAAGAAGTTACACTTGTCATTTTACCCCAACTACCACCGTTCTTAACAAAACAAGGAGGATCGGTTGAGCGTTTTTTATACACACAACACTAGAGGAGTCACTTCTGGTAAGAAATACAAAAGACACACAGGAACAAAACATACAGGAAAACCCTCGATTTACAACTTCAACCGGGGCCACTGCTAAGCAAAGCGGCTGTTAAGTGAATCGCACCTGGTTTTATGACACCCCCCCTTTTTTTTTGCCCCGGTTAAAGAATAGACCGACGTTGTTAAAGTGAATCACATGGTCGTTAAGTGAATCTGGCTTCCCTCATTGACTTCCAGCTTGTCGGAAGCTAGCTTGGGAAGGTTGCAAATGATGATCGCACGCTGGCTGCCAAGCGCTCGAATCCTGATCACATGACCACGGGGATGCTGTCACGCTTGTTAAGTCCAAGGGCCCGTCGTGCATCCCTGCTTTTTTCCAGTGCCATCACAACTTTGAATGGTCAGTAGAGAAATGGCTGTAAGCCGAGGACTGCCTCTATTTTCCTTCCTTTCTTTTTGCAAATGACCTTTTGGAAGGAGGGGAGGGGAGACCACCCCAAGCCCGTCAGCTCTCGCTCTTGGCAGGAGTGGGTTACAAATTACTTGAGCGTGGCCAACTGCTGTACAGGAGCAAGCTCCCCTTTGTTCTTGTGCAAAGAAGTGGGAATTTGAAGCCGAACTGAACTTCTTGTAAGAATTTGCAAGGGAGCTTCTGGATACGTGTTGGAAGGAGACGCTTCACGATCGCAGTCCCACAAACAAGCAACCCTCCCCCAAGAAGTCTATTATGTGACTTGGAAAAAAAATCAAGCCAACATTGAATAGACGCTCTGCTGTAGAAATTGGGGGAGGGATGCTTCCTCCATCACCTACAAAAGACCTGCCTGAAGCTGACCAGAATGAGCAGCTGTGAATACGGCAGGTATGCAAAATTCACCTGCTCCATCGAGGACAGTTTTGTTTAGTCCAACATTCAGAACCGCTCACCTTTTACCTTGTACAGGTAGCCCTTGACTTAGCGGCCGCCATTGAGCCCAAAATTTCTGTTCCTAAGCGAGACCGTTATTCAGTGAGTTCTGTCCCACTTTACAACCTCCCTTGCCGCAGTTGTTAAGCAGATCGCTGCTGCGTCGTTAGGCCAATGACTCCATTGTCAAATGAATCCAGTTTCCCCGTTGACTTTCCTCGTCAGAAGGTCGCAAAGGGGATCATAGGGCACCGCAACTGTCGTTAAGTAGG
>JANHFP010001889.1:55353-67695 GCA_032468135.1 Calamaria suluensis | reverse complement strand
GAGTTGCCTCCGCTGGCGGATGGGGGGGGGGCCGCAGGTGTGGCCGGGGAGCGGGGCTGGGCTGTGCCGGAGCTCCTTCCCTTCAGAGCCACGGCTTGCGTTGCAGGTGAGAGTGAGGAGGAGACCACCCAGGACGAGGCCTCTTCTCCGGCTTCTGAGGAGGACGGAACAAGGGGGGCTGCAGTGAAAAAGGAGCAGGGGTCGGCGGAGCAGCTTGGGGAGGGCAACCCCGGGATCCAAGCCCAAGAGGCAAGTGCTCCTCCCCTACCCATGGCCAGGTTGTAGGGAAATACTGTCCGTCCCAGTCTTTTAATGGTGCAGCTTTGGTGTTCTATCTTTTTAGTATCATATGCTGCAGTTTCGGTTTGGGACTTTTGATTAGGCTTCCAAAAATATGAAGTCTGCATTAAACTATTAGTCCGATTTGCTAGAACCAGATTGGAAAACCCTTCAAATGAAGTTGGGTAAAAAAACACCCTGGATTTCAAAGTTTGCTTGTGAGTGAATGCTGCTGGAGAATCGCTATGTGTCTTCTGTTGTTACAATGGCCTGGCTTTCCTGTATAGTTACTTAGTCCAGACCAGCAGCAGAACTGCATGTCATTCTTCTTTGAGGAGCCGCCTGTGTTTTTTCCATCAATATCTCTCTTATAGATGGGATTCAGCACTGACCCAGATGCCTTGATGGGACTCACCCGCTGTCCTCTTTGTCAACTAGAATGTGGTAGCAGGGAACAGCTTGTGACCCACGTGTACCAGGTATCTATCTGGAGGGGTGCCCGAGGCTGTTCTGCCAGCTGACTGCCCTCCCCTTGCTTCTCTCCTGGCTTTCTCATCCTGATTGGGAAACATGTAGTGTTTGTGGGGTGCCATTTCACCAGCCATCTTAGGGAATGCCTTGTGGGTGTCTCTCCTTCAGTCCCAAGGAAGAGGATTTTTTTTCCATGGCATGGCTTAAGACTGCCCTTGTAGGGACAGGGCAGTTGAGCCTTTACCTCACAGCCCGGCCTCGTTTGCAGCACACAGCGGCTGCAGTCAGTGCCAAGAGCTACCTGTGTCCTGTCTGCAGCCGAGCACTCAGCTCCCCAGGGTCGCTGGGTAGGCACCTCCTCATCCACTCTGAGGACCAGCTGTCCAACTGTGCAGTATGTGGGGCGCATTTCACCAGCCACGCCACTTTCAACAGGTGAGAAACCGGCAAAAGAAAGTCGGAAGTTTTATTTTGGTGGAAGTCTTATTTTTGGCCAGTGTGACCCAGATTGCTATAAGATATCCTAGTAGAGCCTTGGTGGAAGGTGGAAAAGCATCTTCGCCCAAGAGATCTTTTGGCTTCCCTCAGAGATTCATGGTTTTTCCCCAGAGGACACGCAGGCTGACTCAAAAGCATTCTTCTTGCCTTCGCTGATTCTTTCCCTTTTGTAGTGAGAAGGTGCCGGAGGTGCTGTCTGGAGATTGCCTGCCTGTTCCTCCCCAAGAGGGTTCTTCTAGCACCGAAGAGAAAGCTGCTGCTCTTGGTCCTGCAGTGTATCCTGCTGGCCTCCTCCTCGTGTGCAACAGCTGTGTGGCTTACCGCAAACTTCTGGAAGCTCAAGCCCCAGGGGTGCGCAAGTGGGCCTTACGGCGGCAGAACGAACCTCTAGAAGCAAGGATGCAGCGTCTAGAACGAGAACGTACAGCCAAGAAAAGCCGTCGGGACAATGAAACACCAGAGGAGCGAGAAGTAAGGCGCATGCGGGACAGGGAGGCCAAGCGCCTGCAACGGATGCAGGAGACAGATGAGCAGCGAGCGCGACGCCTGCAGAGGGATCGCGAAGCCATGCGTCTCAAACGTGCCAATGAAACTCCTGACAAGCGGCAGGCTCGCCTCATCCGAGAACGTGAAGCAAAGCGACTCAAGCGGCGGCTAGAAAAAATGGACATGATGCTGCGTGCTCAATTTGGCCAGGACCCCTCGGCAATGGCAGCACTGGCTGCTGAAATGAACTTCTTCCCGCTCCCTGGGGGAGGCATGGAATTGGACAGCCAGTTGCTCAGCAAAATGTCCTTTGAAGAGCCAAGCCCCAGCACACTGCCTTGAATTATTCCCCTATGAGCTTTTTGGACCCAGAATATGGACAGCAAATTGCTTCTGCTCTAGGGGTGCTACAGGCCACAATGGAAATGGAGGGTTGCGGGGAGAAAATAAATTGTATGTGTTCCATGCTTCTAGCCTTGTGTGCTGGTTGTATTAGTCTGAGGAGGGGAGCCAATAGGTCTTGGGAGACTCAAGACTACATATCCCCTCCTCTTGGCTGCACACCATCAGTAGTCTTTGTAGGCTGCTCCATCTTTCACATCTAGCATTACAGGAAAAAACACTACCTGTATAGATTTTTTTTAATCCCGTCTTGCAAAACAGAGGTAACTCAAGGCAACAAGCATACTTAATATTCCTATTTTCCTCACAACCCTGTGAGTCAGGCTGAGAGTGACTAGCCCAGTCATCCAACCAGCTTTTAATTTCGATACATCATATCAGAACATTTTCCCCAAAAACTTCAATGCTGCCTACCAAGTGCTACACTGCAGCATATTTTTTGATGCTAGTTTATTGACAGTCAATTCTGAAAGGCACAAGTAATCCATGACGCCTCAGGATCTTCACTGGCAGTTCTAAGGCTGGCCTCTATTCCTATTACTAGATTGTCTTTTTATTGAATTGTAGCCAATTGATTTTGGTTAGTTTGCAGGATATTTCCTTTTTCAGTTATTGAAGTAATATCAGTGTAGTGTTTGGTGTTTCTTCCTCCAGTTTTAAAACTCATATTTCAATCTGATCTTCAATAAATATCCAGCATATAGGTTGAATTAGGGAAGTCTACAACCTTGTCTATCTCCTGTTCTAACAGGAATGTGACTTTCTGACCTGTGTGTAAATTTTATGTGAAGAATAAGATGTTCTGGGATTGGCATTTTTCTAAGCACACTTCGGTTTAACATAGCCAAAGGCCTCCCTATAATCAATGAAGCACCCTGATTTCTTTCGGTATTGATTCCTCAATCATTCAATATAGATTGGCAATGTCTTGTTCCTCTGCCTTTTTCTAATGTAAACTTGAACATCTGACATTTCTCTCTCCATTCTAATCTGTGTTAGATAATCCTAATTATTAAATGTAAAATTAAGAATACTGTGCAACAGTTTACACTGCCTTTATCTTTGGTACTGGTATGTAGAATGAACTCATCCAGCCTGGTGTTCACTGTGGCATTCTTCAAATTTGCTATAGTTCAATTTAAATCTTTACTAATTGCTCCCAATTTGTCTAGCCCCAAGCAACTTAATCAGTACTTTTAGTACTAAAGATTCTTGTAAATAGATATGTTCTCAAATGGTAATAATCCTTACCAAATAGAATTTCCTTCCACTTTTGCTTGAGTCTTTGAATTATTACTGTTTGTCAACTGCATCTTTAAGCAAACCAATTTGAGGTTGAAACTTTGAGGTAAGAGATCTTTTGGAAAACATTTTTTGTTTTTGCATGTCTGTTTCATCTTCAACATTTTCACAGATGTGATATTATTAATCTCTACCTACAAATCTCTTAAATTCTTTCATGAGCTCTCTCATGTTCAGGTTCCCTTGGCAATTTCCACTGTCTATGCTGACATTTATCTTACTTCTCTTGTTTAATCTTTTGCAGGGTTTTTTCACATTAATCCTTAACAACTTTTTCATTAGAGTTCCTCTGGCTTCTGAGCATTAAGATCTTCAATACAGTACCTCATCTTCTCCTTGAAAAGGGTGGATATATGAATAGTAAGCATATAGACTCTTTAAAGTATGACCAGATAGTGAATCTGTCTAGCATGTTTTGGTTCACAATCTGGGATTTAAGCCAGATTTTGGTTTTTCTTTTTAATCCTAAATGCTTTGACATTAGCTACAATCTAAAAAATCCAAACATGTCATGAACCAACTTCAATCTCTGACAGACTTTTAAAACAAGTGAGCTTTATCATGTATAAGAAAAATCCCCAAATCCATCTTGCAGCAATGTCTTTATTAGGCTGTCACACAAATATGCAAACTTTTTAAAATGTTGTTTAAAAACTCTGTTGTTTGGGGACAATCCTAAGGGCTGTAAGGACATACTACTTGCTAACAGAAAAGCAAGCTTTGAGAACTGCATAGGTTTTGTTGAGCTGCTTTTGTCCATTTTGACCATATCAGTATCAGTCTTCCTTTTTCACACTGAACACAAGACTGTATAGTCAGAAGACAGCAATAACCAGTGAATGTCTTTGGCATCCATGTGTCACATTTGAAGACCAGCTACTGTTACCAATATGGAGGAAACAATGAAAAATTAGGAAAGTAGAGTTCTTCATGATCTGTCCCTGGGCAGCACCCTGTTCTCCATGAATGAATCTACTGTGAATATTACTAACAGTCACGTTAAATTGTCAAAATGATGCTGAGTTATAGTCTGTGTTCCAGTTCTTACCTTCTGGGTAGAATTTGCACCACAAGGTAAACAACAGAGATAGCAAAAGAAGAACTTTTGGCATATAATTAGGTACATGTGTGTATATGAGTGCACATGCATATATGTGTGTGTGTGTATACCATTTATAGCCAATTTAAATGAAACAAATTTGAAGAGCTTAACAATAAAAATACAGCCTGCATTTACAGCAATCATAAAACAGGAAAAACGCTCTCACCCCAAATACATATATACACTACATGTGGATTTATTTAAAACAGATACAAAAAAGCACAATAAAATAGATTATCCTTAGACTGTAATGTGGCATTAAAATCAGGGAGGAGAAAAGCAGTTGGGAGTTTGGCTAGTCCTAAGGCGTTTGCCAGTATATTGCTGGCTAGAGAGTAAAAGTAATGATTGGTTGTAGGGCTGCAACATGTACAACTCTGGTGGCATCCAGCATCCAGTCCTCGCCAGCTAAGGTGCTATCTATGGAAAAGGGCTCGGGGAGGAAGAGGGGCCTCCAGAGTAGTTTCTTTTGGGCTTACCCTGGCCCCATCATGATTGGTAGCAAAAGGCTTTCCCTTCCATGAGCTCTTCAGGAAGCTCTCCTTTGAGGCTAAGGTGCCCTTGAAGAAAGGGGCAACTGAAGCAGCTCCCAAGAAGAAAGGGCATCCGACAAATGCCCTGTCATAGATGAATTGTTCTTAGGGCTCAGGACAGCTAGGGTGGTGCCAATCCCACAGTATTGGGTATTAGGAAGCCACCCCTGCAATTGCTAGAATTGGGCAAAACTTTATGTAGTGTCACATGAGAGAAATAGCTTATTGCTCTAAGTAGCTGCCTCTCTCAGGTCTCTGTGGGACTCACAGAGCAATGACTGAAGACACAGCTGCAACTTGTAACTGTCTTGTCAACTGGAGACATGCCTCTGAAAACAGGAGGGTGAGCAGTCTGTCACATAGACACAAACAAAACTTTGGACCCACATGGCTGAGCTGTCCAAAATTGAGGGGCTAAGTCTCAACTGGCAACTGGCATTGCAACCTGGAGACAGCTACCCATTTTCAGAGAAAGGATTAAACTTGTTTGCAGCCATGAAACTACTGCCCCTTTATCTGGCATCAGAGGAGCACAGAGATTAGTCAGGAGGCACACAAAGGAAGTTCAGGGGACCCTGAGAGAAAGTTAAGAAAGGCAGATATGTGGGACAAAAGGTGGGTAGGAATAGTGCAAAGTGCCAGGGTCTTTGGGACAAAACAGCAAAGAACCCAGCAGAGAAAGCAAGGTCACCTTTCACCTAGAGTTAGGGATGGGCTGACGTAGAAACCCAGCACACTGGCTTAGCAGAACTGCCAAGCAGTGGAATTGAAGCCACACTGGATCAGAGAACATCCATGAGAAATAAGCCAAGGTATCCATTTAGAATTATTAGTTGTTGTAACAGCTGTTTTGGAGGGAGATTTTGTCATTACACCAAACTAGGCAATGTAGTAAACCTGCCTAGAGCTAAGAGCACAGTAACAAGACAGGAAGATGTTCAGCATGGCACCATGAAATGAGGCAATTCTGCATCATTTTCAGTGCAACAGACTTAAAACTGTTAGCCACTTTACTTACTGTTTGCTAAAATACAAAAGCCTTACTGCCCCTTTTTAGTCTCTGTTGAAGCCAGCAATTGATAAAGGGCACTTTCCTCAACCATAAACTTTGTATGCCTGCAAAAGTAACAGCTATACAGTTGAATCCTGGCTCAGCAATGGATGTTTGATAAAGTACTGACAGCCAAAGCAGAAACGGAATGCAGCTTTCATGGAAGAACAATATTACCTGGGTAGAAATGTTATAGCAGAATGGATGCAGAGCCAGCAAACTAAGGGGTCTGCCAATAAGCACAAATCCTTTTCTGCTTCTATCTACTTCCCCTCCTATTTAAAAAAGTCGTATCTCTTTGTGGCAACAGTTACAAAACTATGCACTGGGTAGCAGATTTGCTGAACAGGATTGCTAAATGCTTCTTAATACAGTAAGATATACAAATGTCTCCCTGAGGAGACTCCCAAACTGGACTACTGCGGTGCCCAGACCAATTAGCCAAAATATCTTGACCAAGACCTGAGCAGAAGAAAATTCCCTTGGCCCCCACACAGACTGACTCTTTTTCTCTCTTGGTGAAAGCATCTTGCTACCTATGAGCAAGTATCTGATTAAAGTGCTTGCGTCTTAAGGGACCTGGTGATCCCTCTTCATCTCACCTTGCAGAAAGCAGGGGAAGAAGTTCTGCCGGTAGAATGGTTTAGGCACAGCTGGAGGAGCTGGACATCTCTCGGGTATCAAGAGAAACTGATTAGTGGCCAGACTATTCAGCATGGCACTGGTTCATCGACCATCAGAATTCACTTCCCTGCATTTGAACGACCCTCTATGGACAACTTGACTTCCTGGGGAATAAATGATGGGCGAAGCAGGGATAAACGAGGCTCCTCCACAAATTTTTGAAAACTGGGACCTGCCCAGCCATATACAGAAATGGGTTCCAGATAGGGGGATTCCTGGGATAAGCCTAACACTCCTACTCTTCTCTGTAATGGAGCCTTCTCCCTCACCTGACCTTGTTGCTCCCGAAGGATAAGTCCACTCTGCTCTGGCTTCTCTTGGATAGTGCCCTGAGAACTACTTTGTGGAATCAGCTTCCCATTCAGGTTTTGTAAACTGATGGAAATACAAACATCTCCCACCTGAAGCTTATGACAAGGGAGGGAGAAAAGCCGAGCAGTCCTCTCTGGGCTGCACGATGACCAGCCTTGACCATACACAAAGAAAGGGTGCTCAGGGGGGACATCAATGGTAACTTTGCTCTGCTGCTCTCCAACTACAAAATGTAGCATTACAAAGCCCTGCCAGGGGCTTTCCTGAATGTCCACCACTGTGCTGGAATCAATCTTGAGGCCGCCACTCACCTCTGCACTGCGCACAAAGTCTTGGGTTTGAAGATCCTCGACTCGCTTGAGCTCTCCAGTAGCTAACTGAATAATAGCTCCTTTCATGAAGTGGGAAGGCAGGTGGCCCTGGGAGTGGGCAAAAGCTGCTTCCGGCTGCATCTCTTGTGGTGGTACATCAGGGCTCACTCTTTCCAGACATTCCTGAACTGTAGGCTGAAGGGGTCCTAAGACTAGTTTGCCATTGACCAAAGTCAACCTTTTGAGACTAGTTTGCCTAGAGCAGAGTTGCTTCTCAGGAGACTTCGCAGACAGTCTTTGCAAATAGCTCTTCTCAGCAGTAACTTGTACCACGTTTCTCCCTGACTCCTTTTTCTGCTCTGCAGCATTACGATGAGAAAGGTTAAGGGGGCTGAAGTTATCCTTCTGCTGAGCAGAACAAATAGGATATTCTGAGAGAACTCCCACTACCCTCTGCACTTCTAGGTCTGGAGTACTTGGCTGAGATGGCACCGATACCTCCATTCTCAAGACTGGAGTACTTCCACTGTACTCTTCAACAGTCCTTGGCCACTGCCCTTCAGCTTCACTCTCCTTTGCCCCCAGAGCAGACCTTTGTGGCCCATTCATTGTGAATCTTTTGAGATCAAGCTGCTTCTCCTGCAAAGATTGGTCTGAGTTCAGACCAACGGCAGCCTCAAATGTGGAGTAACCTGCTGGCACACGGGACATCTGGTAATAAATTGGAATCTGACCCTGCGAAACGTCCAGAAGATGGCCTCCAATATGAGACTGCAAAGGGCCGGAGGGTGAAACAGAGGCAGGTTTGCCAAAAGTGTGGGCCACCTGTGCAGGACAGGTCTCATTGGCCAGCAGATTTGGTGCACAGGGCACAAAGTGAGGGACATGAGAGGCGGTGAGCCCAGCTGAAGAAGACAGCAAGTGGCTGGGGAGGAAGCCATGAGGAACAGTATAGGGCAGTGAGTAATGTGTCCCCACAAACTGCAAAGGGCTGGCAGGGAGCTGCGCGTAATGGATGGGTGGATAGGGGACTGTTGGATGCTGTTGCTCGTGCAGCAGCTGCGAGGTCAGGCCGTAAGTGGCAGGCAGCGGGCTCACGTTCACTACCGGAGCGAAGGTAGTCGGGGGCGCGGCCACCTTGTACAAGCCGTACTGGTCCGCGGTCAAGGTGGCCAGAGCTTCCCTGGGGTGGTCGCCGTCACCGGGCTCGGTGTAACGGGAGGGCGCGCGGTTCGGCCTGCCCGCCGCCGCCTGAGGCCGTTCTTCCCCCGTCGGATCGCTCTCGGCCAACCTGGCAGGCTCGTCGCCGTCGCCCCCGCTGGCAGACGAGGGCAGCTCTCGCTTCTTGGGCGGGAGGCGGCCCTGGCCGCGTTCCTGAGCCGCCCGCATGGCGCTCGCTGGCGGAAGGGGGGCCTCACCTGTGGAGGCAAAGAAACCAGCAGCGTTAGAGGCTGGGAGGCTGGGAGGGCGGACGCCCGGCGCCCCTTGGCTCACCTGCCGCCTGGGCGCACGCCTACCGCACTCCCCCCGCCGCCGCCGCCTCGCCCGGGCTCCATCCCGCCGCCGCCTCGGCCCCGCCCTCCGCTCTCTCGGCGCGCCGGAAATGCTTCGGGTATGATGCCAGCGAGGCGCGGGAGGGCGCTCGGAGATGACGCCACTCCCCAGCCGGCGGTCGCCGTAGCAACTCCACAGGAAGCAGCTGGGAAGCGACCCCACCGCCTCGGAGTGGAACCTCGCTAGCCGGGCCAGCGTTTTGCTTCGAGTAACCGGCGAGCCGCTCCGGTTCCTCACGGGAATGAATGCGGCTCTCATGGCTTAGCTCCGCTCTTAAGCTGAACTCGTAACAGTCTCGCGCCGTCTAAGGTCGCTGCGAGCGCTCTCACCGCCCCCCTCCCACCTCCATCCCGACGAGAGGCATCTCCGGACAAACCTCCTGTGCCAGCGGTGGATACGCGCAGCCGCTGACAGCCTCGAAGTTCGTTTGCTCTTTTTCCCGTCCCCGCGGCGCCTTGCCCGGGACGGCGCGTTCGGGCCGGGAATTCCCGCGCCTTCGACAGCGGGCTGGAAGCTGCCGCTCCACGCCCGAATATTTAACCGTAACGCCGTGGCCCGCCTCCTCCCCGAGAGGGACCTGTTCCGGAGGGCGGCGCCATCCGCGACCCTTCTTCACACTAGCGCAGCTCCCATTCTTACCGCTTCACAGGCGCCCAGGAAGAGATGTGCCCCCGGACGGAACCTTCATATTCGCAAGCGAGTCCCAGCCGGCCGGTTATGGCCGGCGCGACATTCGCGGTGACTCGGCAGGCGTCTGACGTCATCAGTGTTAGCCGCGGAGCTGTCTTCGTGTTTCCAACCTCTGACTCCTCCGCTTGAGAAACGAGTCCTGCGGGCGGGTGGCGCAGTCGCGCGCGTAGCGAGGGTTGCCGGGGCTCCGAAAAGGGGTCATCCCGAGGACCGACCGCCGAAGAGTCTTAGAGAGTAACCGCCGCGTCCAGGCGGAGATAAACCAGCAAGTGCCGGCCGCAGAATTCCTCCGCCTGCGGTATCGGTGCTTTGGTTCCGCCGTCGCCATTTTGGATGCCAGGCTCTTGCCGCTGTCGCCGCCATCGCTGCAGGGACCCGGCCCGGTGAGTGTGCGCTCGGGGAAGGGCGGGGGACTGGGCCGGAGCGTTCCCCCCTCCCCCCAAGGCGGAGGTGCGTCTCGAGCCCTATTTCACGGCTGGCCGAGCTTTTCACGGCGACTTGGCCTGGCCCTTTTCTGCACGGGAGGCATGGGCCCGGGCTCTGCTGAACCCCGATATCGTCTCCGGCCGTCGTGCCCCGGAGAACCGGCCCGGCCCCGAGAACGCAGCCCGAGGCAACCTTCTCTGTCCCGCTCGGGGAAACCCGGAACGACGGTGTTGCCGGGCGGCTCTCCTTCAGAATAGTCCGAAAGGTGTGAGGCCATCAGCGACTTCCCTCATTGGGACAGGCTGCGGGGATTCTTCTCCCCGGGGAAAGGACAGTTTGTGTTCTTTTTGATCGTGTTCCCGAGTGGCCGTTTTGCAAGTTAGAGTTCTGAGGGTTCTGGCTTTTAGTCAAAGTGTTCAGCCTTCTGATTGCCTTCTTCCAGCTCATTCCTTTTTCCAAGGTATCTGCATGTAGCGTCTCAGAGCAATTGATTAGCTACGAACCTGAAATGCTAAGCCCCCCTCCCCAAAGAAGGGAAGCGGTGCCTTCCAAAACTTTGAAGATAAAAGGAAACAAACAGGGAAATTGAGAGGTCTTTCAAGTGCACCCCTGAAGTTAAATATTAGTAGGATTTGGGTAATACCTGCCATGCTTTTGGTTAGCACTTCTGTTGATGTTGCTATGTACTTAAAATTTTATTTGCAACAATGGATATTGTGATTTGACTATTAAGATTCGTCTTGTGCTCAGATATCTATGATTTGAACATTCTCTTGCGTTCATGGCTGCTGTTAAAGTAACAGCTCAGGCCTATGGCTGGTTGAGCTTTTGCCTAGCTTCAGCTGGTATCCCCAGTTGCAATTTTTGGGGACAACAGTAAGTTCCTCATCATTTTGTGTTTTTATTACCGCAACAAACTATGAGACAACCTTTGATGATAATTTAAGAATTGAGTTAGTCAGAATGCAGAACCATAGGTGATAGCAGGTATAGTATGTAGTATAATCTGAAGTTTCCAGAACCGATTAAAACTACTGGTCTTAACCTATAAGCTCCTAGGTCAGTGATTGCGAACCTATGGCACGCGTGCCACAGGTGGCACATGGAGCCATATTGGTGGTCATGCCAGCACAGCTCCAGTGCACATGTGTGCACTGGCCAGTTGATTTTTGGGCTGTTTTTAGCCTCCGGAGGTCCTCCAGGGAGGTGGGGAAGGCCCATTTTTTGCTCTCCACTGCCTCTAGGGCCTCTCTAGGAGTCAGGAGGGTGAAAATGGGCCTTCTCATCCCCTGGAGGGAGGCATGCATGCATGTGCAGAGGGGCAGGGCATAGAGAATTATGGTTGTGGGCACACAGGCGACCCCCCCCCACACTCCCCCCCCCCACTTTTGGGGTTAGCCATCACTGTCCTAGGTACTCTCCTCCAGTTTGAATCAACCCATCCTGTGCATTCATGTCCACACACACCCATAAGTAGGTAAAGAATTGGGAAGAGGGCAGAGGCAGTTCTTAATTGTGGCCCCAATATAATGAAACAGCCTCCCCCCTCAGTTGCATTTGCTCTGTAGCCATTAAGAAAATTATGTGCTACTGTGCAAATTCTTGCTTTCATCTCTCCTTCTATATCAGCAGCCCCCAACCTTTTTGACACCAGGGACTGGAAAGGTTCTGTGGAAAGAGGCTTTGCTGCAGACTGGGGGGTGGTTTTGCTTACTATCTGCATCCCATGGATGGTGTTTCGCTTGTTTGCGTGGACCTGGCATGCCATGCATCAGTCCACATGCTAGTGGTTGGAGACCCCTGTTCTATACAGTTGTCTATAATATAATATATCATTTTAATTTGTTCCTTCACACAGCTCTATGTTAAAGTGTTATCAGTTTTCTTTTTCTGTGACTCAATCTTAAATGTAATACAATATAATAAATCCTAAACTAACATCTACATTTCCATGTTGTGGAGGGAAAAGCTCCTAGGAATGTGTATGATATTTTTCAGGAGCAAAAAGGGAAGTTTGTTGTAAGCAAACTCCTCTGAAAAGATTTTGTGTCTGAAAAAATTTCCTCTGTCTATGAAAATGGATCTTGGGAAATACTACCTGGGTTAGTACATGTGATGAAAATCATGTTTTTTATTCATGGTTTAGTGAATATTGTCTATAGCATGCTACAACACCAAATAAATTATAGCATAACTTAGTATATTGTGTGAAGCCTCTTGGTGACTGACTTTGTATCCTGT
>JANHFP010001889.1:0-14444 GCA_032468135.1 Calamaria suluensis | reverse complement strand
TCTTGATTGTTGACTTTGACACACATACACCTACCTCCTGGAGAGTGTTCCTGATCTGGCCAACTGTTGTGAAGGGTTCACCAGGGAAAGAATTCTTTGGTCATCCACCACAGTTGTTTTCCGTGGTCTCCCAGGTCTTTTGGTGTTGCTGAGCTCACCGGTGCGTTCCTTCTTTTTGGGAATGTTCCAAACAGTTGTTTTGGCCACGCCTAATGTTCTTGCTATCTCTCTGATGGGTTTGTTTTGTTTCTTCAGCCTAATGATGGCTTGCTTCACTGATAGTGACAGCTCTTTGGATCTCATCTTGAGAGTTGACAGCAACAGATTCCAAATGCAAATAGCACACTTGGAATGAACTCTGGGCCTTTTATCTGCACATTGTAATTGGGGTAATGAGGGAATATCACACACCTGGCCATGGAACATCTGAGAAGCCAATTGTCCCATTACTTTTGGTCCCTTAACAAGTGGGAGGCACATATGCAAACTGCTGTAAGTCCTACACCGTTCACCTGAGTTGGATGTACATACCCTCAAATTAAAGCTGACAGTCTGCAGTTAAAGCACATTGTGTTTGTTTCATTCCAACTCCATTGTGGTGGTGTATAGAGCCACAGATGTTAGAATTGTGTCGATGTCCCAATATTTATGGACCTGACTGTAGCCTTCCTGATAGAACACACTTCTTTGAATATCTCTGAATAACTTCCCTAGATAGTTTCATCTGGCTGTTGAGTACCTGGATAAAGTGCCATCCGGTCAGGCACTTTCCTTTAACACTTCATTGGGCTGGGAGACAGATCGCTTTCTATAATGCTAAAGTGATGTACATGGGAAACCTGGTATAACTGACAGCTCAGAGCTGATCTGTAATTTCATAATTCATGCAGAAATACAAGACTGAATGTTCTGAGTTGCAAAGTAGCAGTGGTTAAAATACACACTCAATTCTGATTTGACACAATTTAAGCATAATATTTTAAGGCTTGTGTTTCAGTCATACTATGTTAGATCTTTTTAGTAAAGTAATTAATCATTTGGAACTAATTTTATGTATCTCAGGATCTCAGTCTTTATTAGATTATATCTTTATTGCAGACTTTTTATCACTGCTTCTTTGCTTACCTGGAATTTGAACTCTTTAGTAGACTGGATTAAGAATGTTTTCCCATTTGTTTTTGCCATCTTCTTTGTCTTCAAAATCAATTTCTCTAAGGTTCTTTATAAATGTAGAGACAATATTTTCTGTCTGTTTTTTGTTCCCCAAGTAGATTGAAACACCCATGATGAATATCATACCTGGTGGGGCAGTGGCCAAGCCTTTCATCACCCACCACAATGAGTTGGACATGAACTTGTACCTAAGAATAGCACCAGAGCTCTACCACAAGGTGAATAGTTAAATCAGGCAAGCAGTGGTTCAGATACGCATATGTATTTTTTTGTGATGTGCCCTTTGTGTCATAAGGCCCCTAATGCAGAAGATATGTGCTTTGGAATCTAATTCAATATATTAAAACATATTTCGTGATTTGGAAATTGAGTTAGAAATGGGAAAGTCTGGGTTGAATTTAACTTCAGTCTGGAAAATCACAGGATTACTTTGAACTACATGCTTTTTCCTAATCCTACCTTGCAGATTTTGAGGATAGAATTGATGGCTGAAATGGCTTGTAATAAAAATAAAAACTGAGATAATAAGAATGTAATTAAGAAGAGTGTATTTTAAGTAGTTCCAGTCTCTGTGTGTTCTATATCTTACTGCATTGCAAATGACTTACAGGGAAAAGCACCTCTATTTAAAAAAAGTATCTTTAATTTCAGTATTTCCAAATATGGGCCAATTCTAAATCCCCACAAATAGTTAAATCTGCATTTGAGATGATGTAACATATCAATTAATGCCTGTTCCATGCCAGCCCAATTTACTTGCTTAGACAGGACATAGAAGAAGGGGAGTCATCATACTCAAAATGATTAGGGTAAAAACTGCTGAAAATCTTAAAAACAGTATTTGGCAATTAAACCATCCATGTTTTTGTTGGATCCTACCTATAGCAACATGTGGTTGGAACAAATGTTATACTATTTGTGAATTTATGCATGGCAGAATTCAAGCTCTGCTAAATAGACCCAATGTTTTTTTCCTGCCTCATAAAAAAATCTAGTTTCTGTTTTCCCTCAGCTTCCACAGATAGAGGTTGGTTCACTACTATTAATTTCTATGGTACAAAATCAATTGATTCTGGCTGGTGTCTGAAATGAAGGATGGGAGAGGAGCAGATTCTTTTAGATGCTTGAAATGGGAAACAGATATTATCGAACAGGTCCATGTTGCTCCTGGAAGCAATTTGTGATCTTGTGGATTTGTCTTCTCATACTGAAAAGGCTTGTTAACTGCTGCATTTCAGATGCTGGTGGTTGGTGGAATGGACCGGGTCTATGAAATTGGGCGTCAGTTCCGGAATGAAGGAATTGATTTAACCCACAACCCAGAATTCACTACTTGTGAATTTTATATGGCGTATGCGGATTACCATGATCTGATGGAGATCACAGAACAAATGATTTCAGGTTGGTGACAAGTGTTCTTATTTTAAAAATGCTCGGAGTCATACAAAAGTCCAATTGAAAAAATTAAACTAGCCAGGCTAAAACAATGGTCTTCTCTTGTAGGAATGGTGAAACATATCAGTGGTGGATATAAGGTGACTTACCATCCTGAAGGCCCAGAAGGCCATGCTTATGAAATAGATTTTACACCACCATTCCGGAAAATCAATATGGTGGATGAATTGGAGAAAGCACTAGGAGTGAGACTGCCTGCAGCAGATCAGTTTGAGATGGAAGGTGAGAGTGGAAGACATTTTATCTCTCTCTTTAATTTAAAGAGATCCTCATTACAGACAGGAAGTGTGGGCCTGCATTCTAAGTTTTCTTCCAAGACTGATTGTTTGGTTTAAACTTGAGTGGACAGTATTACAGTGGGCAGTATGGGGTATTTTGGTTTACTCCTACTGTTTCTAGGGATGGGGAAAGCATGAGTAATTACAACCCAAGCTAGAGGAGGGACTGATTTTACATTATGCATGCAGAGTCTCGTTCATTTTTTGATGCTATCTGTGAAGAGCGAGGTGTTGAATGCCCATCCCCTCGGACAACAGCCAGGCTCCTAGATAAGGTAAGCTCTTTCTCCTGATTCTTATTTGAGGTGGATCTCAGATGAGATCCCACTGAGTTTGGTTTCCCAGAATCTGTATTAACAGAGATGCTAATTCAAAGTGTTATGTCTCTTACGAGCCTCTGAGAAATGGTCAAATAAACTTTCCTTGGGATAGGTG
Source organism: Calamaria suluensis (assembly GCA_032468135.1). Lineage (NCBI taxonomy): Eukaryota > Metazoa > Chordata > Lepidosauria > Squamata > Calamariidae > Calamaria > Calamaria suluensis. The sequence goes on along the minus strand of JANHFP010001889.1, from coordinate 11,103 downwards.
ACATTTCGGCAATGACAGATGAATGGGTCCTTTTTGAAGCTTGCTTACTTAATTATTGAGTTATGTATTTATTTATTTGTACTTATTAATAACTTACGGCAGCAAACATGTCCAACACAGGTTCCTCCTCCTTTCCCCAGCACAACAACCTTATGAGGTGGGTTGGGCTGAGAGAAAGTGACTGGCCCAAAGTCAGCCAGCTGGCTATAGTGGCTAACACGGGGCATCTCTTATTTTCTAGCCTGGTGCCTTAACTATTGGCTGTCATTAATGTACTGTAATCTCATTATGCCATACAAAGATCCTGCCAACAAAAAGAAAATGTTTATAGTAATTAATGACTCACAATTAAAACAAACATCCATGGTCATTGTTATTGTATCATCTGCTCTAATAATAGGAATACTTATTATGTAATAACAAAATACCCAGTTTAAATTGTAAACCGAGAGGATTATAAATAATGTGCTGCATATCACAATAGTCTAAGAAAAAAGATATTCCATGTGTTCAGTGGTCTTGGGAGATGCTGTAAAACTATGGTCCTGAGGCTTTGCTGTGGTACAGCTATGTGAACCTGAAAAGAACATGTTATACAGTTTTGACAGTGAAGGATTATTTCCAGTTATCTGAAGCTGTTTTACCTTTTCCCATTCCTCATTTTTCAGCTCGTTGGAGAATATTTAGAAGTCACCTGTATCAATCCCACATTCATTTGTGATCACCCACAGATCATGAGTCCTCTAGCCAAATGGTAAGCAAAAATGCTGTGGTTATGTAAGTATAGATGTGCATGAATATAACCCACCCCTCCCACACTTTATATAAAATAGACTTTTTGACACATTTGGAAACCTTAGGTACAGTTGCAGAAGGTAGAAATGTTTTGTCTTATGGAATGTTTCTAGCCTCCGATAAGTTTGATATGATGTGCAAAACAGCCAGATTCTAGGGCTAAAGATGTAAGCAGTTGTTCAAATCTCTTGTCCATCTCATGAAATAGAGTGAATAATGCAGACCAATTGATCTTGTATCACCCGGTTGCATTACTTTTTTCTGTGTGGTCTTCAGTCTTCTCTCCTGGTGTTTATTCAGGCACCGTTTTCAACCAGGATTGACTGAACGGTTTGAGCTCTTTGTGATGAAGAAGGAAATCTGCAATGCCTACACAGAACTGAATGATCCATTTCGTCAACGGCAGCTTTTTGAAGATCAAGCAAAGGTGAGAGTGGGTGTAGACCTGGACTGGACCTGCCAGAACTGGGTTGTAAGTACCTTTATGGGAATTTGTCACAACTTCAAATGGTCACTAAGTAGCTAGTCTAACTAGTTGTAAGTTGAGGACTATATGTAATGGGGAAAAAAATGCTGAGAGCTGGATCTCTGTTAAATTGTGGAATCCCCTGGTATGGGGATGGAACATACTGGATTGTGAACTGATCTATGGTTGGGCCAGTATTACAAGTAGCAGAGAAATTTCTTTGAGTGGGAATTTTATTTGTTTTTAAGACTTCAGTACATCTCCCTTCCAAACTGGCTCTGAACTGCTTGCAAGAAAACTGAGGAGAAAAACAGTCTGTACTAAATGCACTTCCTATCAGGGACTGTCCCAAAGTTTTGCAGCCCTACAAATGTCTATCAGGGAGGACGCAATTCAGATACATGAGGGCAAACGTTTCCGCAGAATGGGGAGGGAGCACCAGTGAGCATGGTTACAGGATCTGTGAGATGGCAGCATGAGTGAATATAGACAATGCTGCCTGATCAAAGAAAGGAGGCAAGTGGTGTCCTAAGGTTTATTGTGCAAAGACTTTCCTGGCCATTGGTTCCATCTCCTATTAGAAGGTGCTGCAAATCCAGGCAAAACCCAGGATGAAAGAGACACTTGGAGACAGATTGGCTTGAGGAGTGGTCAGTGCTTTTTATTTAGAAATGTCAAGTTAGAATCCAATTGTTGGAAGTAGAAATGGATTTTTTTAGCTGTTATATAACAATATATAATTATAATAATTGTAACATAATCCTAACTCCCCCCCCCAAAGCCCCAGTTGCCCTGACTGGCTCTGTAGATGATTCTTGTCTTCCTGTTCAACCCAGGCAAAAGCTGCTGGTGATGATGAAGCAATGTTTATCGATGAGAACTTCTGCATGGCTCTGGAGTATGGGCTGCCCCCCACAGCTGGCTGGGGCATGGGCATTGACCGTCTTACCATGTTCCTGACTGATTCAAACAATATTAAGGCAAGCACTTCATAGATGGCTGCTTTCTGTCTATTCAGGGCCTGCCTGGGTGGAGGATGGGCTGCTTCCTACATTCTAAGGCAGCAATTTTAGATTTGCTACTGCATTCATACAATTCATTCTTGTGTTTTAATGCACGCACTTGTGAAAATTATTGAGCTGAAAACATACTTGGGAATGTGAAAATATGTGACTTTAAGGGAAAGTGTAACATTTCTTAAAAAAAAAAAGATGTTTCGCTTCTCCTCCAAGGTGTATCTTCAGCTCTGACTGGACAGAGAATGGAAAGATTTATATTGCTTGCAGACAGTTGGTCATTTGCATTCTTTTATTGTTGTTGAGCCCACTTGGGGGTTTGTCCATCACCTGAGTAGTGCAAATGAGTGTGAAGCCTTCTTGGAACTGCTGAAGGGACTATGTTGCAGAGCGGTGCTTTTTGTAGGATGTTTTCTGTCCTGTGTCCCTTCACTGTTGAACATAGGCATAGGCTGTTGGGGATGAGTCTGTTGTCGGTATCTCAAACTGAAGTTCCTGTCATTTTTCTGGAAATCCATTCATACTCCTGTACCATTTGAAGGGTGTTCATCCCAAAGTGCATAGCTAAATATCTACGGCCATTCTCAGTCATCCAGGTCATGGTTGTCCCAAAGGTGCTTTTCGAGAGGCAACTGGACTTGGTTTTCTTTGAAGGCATTTTGCTTCTTCAGCTCTGACTGGATGATGGGGAATGGAGGAAATTCTTCAGAGCTGAAGAAGCTTCCTGGATGAGAAGCAAAACATCTTCAAATAAAAACAAAGTCCAGTTGCCTTTTGAAAAAGCACCTTTGGGGCAACCATGACCCAGATGACTGAGAATCTCCATAGACCTTTCTTAAAAGAGCTTAGGTGGAAATAATGCTAATGTAGGTCTGGAGATTTCTGATGAGATCTTTTCTTGGAAAATAAGCTTTATTGAATGAACAGAAATCCCGTTTTCTTGCAGGAAGTGCTGCTGTTTCCCGCCATGAAGCCTGAAGACAAGAAGAAGGATCCATTGTCAGATTCTAGTGAGGGGACTTCAGTATGATACAACAGCTTGCACAAGAAGCATGGAGGACAGGGAAAATTGTTTCTAGATTTCAACAGGCCTCGGCCACTTTTTTTCCCCCAGCCATGAATAAATGAAGTCTGTAATTTTATTTTGATAGTAAGCGCCTCATTCTGGCCACTAGCTCACATTGGGCTATTTCTTTGTGTATCAGATTCTGATGTGATTCTTGAGATTTAAATCCACCAGTGATGGGCTTTGTGTTGTCTTTGCAGCCAAACTGACAGGGTTGTAGGGACTGTCAACCCAGTTCCTGCTTGACCATCAACTTGAGTTCAAGTCCGAACACCATAAAAGTTACGATACCAGTGATTAGATTTTTCAGTTTCATTCTCCATCTCTTACTAGCCAGTACATTTTAGTGTTGTTAAGTTAACAGAACCAAAGGGAGCCACTACAGCTTCTTCCTTGATTCTTCCCATTAAGAAAAGCTATTCAATATTTATTTCATTCTGGTAGCACCAGGTAATGCTGCATTCACAAATCATTTTCATTATATTATAGCTTGCAGCAGCCTAGCCCATGAAGCAAAGCTAAAGAGTTTGTTTTCATTGTTCTGTTTACACCATTCTGCATTTTACTTCTAGTAATTAGTTGATACAGTAAAAAAAAAACCAAACACATTTCCAGTTCATCAACCATCAATTGTTTAATGCAAGATATTTGACTTTGGTGGGAGTGAGATTTGGCTTGGCAGCAGTGCTTTTAAAAGAGATCAGTGTCCTTTGTTGACCAAATGTTAAACATAAGCAAACAATATGACACTATTTCCTAAAAGGGGAAAGGATATTTTGAGATATCACAGGAAGTAAACAGAAAATCACAGGAAGCAGACCGAAACCCTCTTTGAGAGAGATGGGTGGTTTAGAAATATGAAATGTATATAAATAATTCCACTGTGCTCTGCCCTGGCCATTCTCCATTTGGAATACCATATCCAGTTATAGGCACCACAGTTCAAAATGAAACAGGTTCTGAAGAAGGCTCATTAAAGAGTTTGTAAACCAGCCCTTTAAAAACAGTTCAAGGATTTGGCCATGTTCAACAATCAGGAAACCGATATGGGCAAGATGGAGTGGGCAAGCAAGCAAGATAAAAGTCTTCAAAAAGCGGAAGGACTGTCAAGAGAATGAGTGGCCTTTCTTCTTTTATTAAAGAGCTCCCCAAAAGAATAAAAGCAAAACATCGAAGAGAACAGGGAAAACTGCTCCCAACGTGGCTAAAGCAGTAGCATTGAACTCGCCACGCCTCCAGCCTTGACTCGCTGCTCCCTGACGGCGACGCCTGGCTTTAGGCAGCTCGCTCGGCGGGGGATCGGGGCGACGCCAACCGCGCGAGACCACAGAAAACCAGGTTCGGGTCCCGCCTCCTTGCTTTGGGGGAACCTTTATTCCGTCTTTGGTTCCCGCCGGAAAAGGGAGGCGCTGCGCCGCTTCCGGTCCGCCTTCCTTCCGCCCTGGGCCATGTGGGACGCAGACCAAGTGGCGGCCCTCTGCTACCGCCATTATGAAGCGCGGCTGCCGAAGCAGGGGAAGCCGGGCTCCGGCACGCGCGAGTGGACTGAGCTGGCAGCGGTGCTGCGGGCGGAGCGAGCGGAAGATGGAGGGGCGCCTGCCGGTGAGGCCCTCGGCAGGGAGTCGAGTGGCAGGCCGGGGACGGCGGGGCGGGTGTCCGGCCTGAGGGGCCTTGCTCTTCCCCCGTCGCGTGACCTGCCTTTCTCCCCTCAGCCGTGAAGGAAGTCGTGGCCATGGGAACCGGCACGAAGTGTATCGGCCAGTCCGAGATGAGGGAGACAGGTAAGCGAGGCTCGGTGGGACGCGAAGGACGCCCCGGTTCCTCCGGCGCCTTCTGACCCCGGCCGCGATGCTGCTTTACAGGGGACGTCCTCAACGACAGTCACGCGGAGGTGGTGGCCAAGAGAAGCTTCCAGAGGTAGGTGCGAGAGAATTGAGGACGTGGCCGCCGAGTAGTTTAGAAAGGCTGGTTGATTCGTAAGGGAGCTGCCAGGAAGAGGAGTCGTGCCTCATCTGAAAGAACTGTGCCCGTCGGCCTCTCCGTTCCTAGACAAAGTCCACATCTTAGACTCGAAGGGGCTTGGATCCTGCTATCTGTGTGAAGGACCCTCTTGTTCCTACAGAAATTTGATCCTGCGCTAAACCTGTTTTCTCCCAGCTTCTGGCAATCATGTTAACATTTTGGATTAAGGGTTTTCTAGCCAAATGCCACTGTCCTGTAGTTAAGTTGAGAAAGAGCATCAGGCTCAAAGTCTGAGGGTAGGCTTGAATTTGGGCTTCCAGGTCCTAACCCAACATTTGTACATCACAGCAACACACACACATATATATGTGTGTGAGCATTGTGGAGCTCTCAGATGTAGCAGCAAAACTGAGCAATTGATGACAGGGTGGGGAGAAAAGCCCAAGCAGCTTGGGAACCTCTATTCAATTGCTCAGTTTTGCTGCTACATCTGAGAGCTCCACAATGCTCACACTCATCTCCTATGTGGTCTTGGAGGTGGGAGGCCTTGTCCAGACAGGTGAAGAAGCACCTGGCCATTCTCTCCCCTTTCCTGCCGAGCCTCAGCTTTTATCACAAATGGGCACAGCACTTCCTTGCCACTTGCTGGAGCACCACACGGCTTGGATTAGGGTTAGCAGTACCCTGGAGCTGGAGAACATGGCATGCATCTTCCCAGCGCCCCTCCTTTGCCTAATACACCCTGAGTCCTTTTTCAAATTGCAAGAGGGGCTCCTTATCAAACCTGCTTTCCAGCTCCTTCACATTTTACCCCACAGCTCAAGACAGTCTAGTCAAATGCAAAGGGAAGAAACACGCAGGGAAACCAAAGAAGAATCCTTCAGATTTGTCACTTTCCTCTATGCGGAGCAGGAGAAACCATGCAACTCCATGAGCAACTTACATGCAACTCCATGAGCAAGTTGTAAATGTTGGTCTTCCTTTTCTTTTTAGCCCCAAGGAGGAAGCTTCCAGGCAACAGACTTTGTCATTCCCTGAAGTTGTCTCGTGGAATTGTATGGTCTCCCCTGCTCTGCATTGGGGAAAGTGATGACTTCAGAGGATTCTTCTTTGGTTACTCTACTTATTTCATCCTTTTGCAACACAACTTTTACATTTTTCCAGTGAAAGAAAAGTGTCTTCAGCTGCAGGGAGAAATGTGATGGAGCTGGAAAGCAGGTTTAATTAGGAGCCCCTCTTGCAATTTGAAAAAATGCTTCAGTGCATTGGCCAAGGAGGGGAGCAGGGCTCGGAAGGGAAGGGGAGAGACCGGCCTGGTGCGTCTCCATTTGGCTGGACAAAGGCTCTGGCACCCAAGGCCTTGCAGGAGGTGAGCATGGGGCTCTCAGGCTTGGTGCCAAAGGAGCATGTTGTAATGTTTCTACAGTCATTTGTGAGGGTGAACAACTACTGTGGTGCTGCAAGATATGTGGCTTTGGGACCAGGTAAGTACTTTTGGTGGGGATGTTGTAACTTTGAACATTCGCTAAGTGAACGTTCGAGGAATACCTGCATTGGTTTTCTAAAAGTAATACTTATTGCAGGGCATTTTTAGGAAAGGTGGATTGTAGATGTAAATAAATGTAAATAATGCCCCCAACTGCATTCTCGGACCAAGGAACCCACTCCCTTGTATTTTTCATTAATCAGTTTACCTGTCGTCTTCTTTTCAGCAGCAAAAAAAAACAAGTTTTCATAATTATTTAACAAAGTTCTGGGACCATATTTCTCTCTCGTGCCTTAAGAATAGCAATTATTCTGTGCCTTCTAAGGATTCTATCCTCTTGCCCATCAGGTATCTTATTCATCAACTTTGGCTAGCTGCTGTAGGTCAGGAGCTTAGCATTTTCACCCCTGGAAACAAAAAAGGGAAATGGCTTCTCAAACCGCTTATCAGCTTTGTTTTTTTCAGCAGTCACACACCTTGTAAGTATTGGAATAATTTCATTGACTTTTTTATATTTGGGAGAATTGCTTCTCTTTAATTGACTCCTTGGTAGGTGACTCAGTACTGCTGTATTTTATTTGAGTATATATTGTGGTGAAAAGAAGGGAGTTAAAGTTTAGGTAGTGGAAGTACTTAGTTTCTTAATGGGACAACAGAGTGGACTGGAGAGATCACAAAAGTTATTTGGGTCAATACCTCACTTTGATAAGTCACTTTAAAAACCTTGAGATCACAACGTGGGAAATGTCTTTACATTCTCTGTATGGAAAGACTGTATATAAATCTTTTTTAAAAAATTACAAAATTATTGGCTGATGTGTTTCTAATCTGTTGCAAATTAGGGGTCCTTGGTGCTCTCTGAGCTTGGTTGTTTTCTTGTAGACATTTCATTACCCAAACTAGTGCACTGGTGATATTATCTAATTTGGATAATGAAACTTCTGCAAGAAAATAAGCTCCAAGAGCACCAAGGAGCCCTCATTTCAACCCTGAGCCTCAAAGATTCTCTGTTACCTGTTGTAAATAAAATGCTGTTGCTTTGATAATTGTATATGTTATTGAATAAGTATATGCAAAAGTCAAGACATAGAGGCTCAAATCAATTCAAACCTTAAAAACTTCAAATTTACATACTTTACTTTGTTTGGTTATGAAATCATAGAATCATTCAAATGAGAACTAGTCCTACAGCTAGTTTCTGGTAGACCTACCTCACTTTGTCTTTCTGAAATTTCACTGATGCTTGCAGATAATATAATATTTTGGCTCATTATAGATACTCTGGCTAGAACACTGTTAAATCTGTTCATGGAAAATTAGCAGTGATTCTAACTCAAGTTATTTTTATTTAGGATACTGTATTACAAATAAAAGCAGCATTGTTAATATATTCCTATTTACTAGAGGATATCTTTGTTTCTGTGCTTTTATTTCATGGAATTTAATAATGAAGGGAAATTGCCTAGTTTTCTCAGGAAATTGCCTAGGTTGGCTCTTACCAAGACACCATTCCTTATTAGATAATCGTTCTCTGATATTGAAAATATATCTCTTCTACTCTTTAAGATGTACATTGTCCTGTTTTTTTGTAGGTGGGGATGGCTCCATTATCCCAATGATGGAAATGGGAGCCCAGCCATGTTTGCTCCTGAGCCCCGCAAAAGCACCCAGAATGGGCAGCAGTGACTGCAGGGCACAAGAGAGTTATAAAAGGGAGATTGAAGAAACAGTCACTGGTTCCTCTCCCAAGAAACCAAGAATGGGTGATAGCAATTCTATCAATAATTCAGAGTTCCCCGCTGATCACCTGAGAGGAACCCAAATAGTGGATCTGCATAGAACAGGGGCCAAATGTGTCCAAGGAGAAACAATGGATTCCCGAAGGCCAGGCATTGAATATCATACCATAGGGCTGCTACGGATCAAACCAGGCCGTGGAGTCCAGACAGCCTCCATGTCTTGTAGTGATAAACTGGCACGCTTGAATGTTCTTGGCTGGCAGGGAGCACTTCTGATGCATTTCCTTCAGCAGCCTATCTACCTGCAAGCACTGGTGGTGGGTCAGTGCCCCTACAGTCGGGAAGCTCTGCACCGGGCCATTGTGGCAAGGTGAGTGAGTTATAACTAGGCGACCATGATGGGACAGCACTTTTGCAGTTCCTATGCTCGATGCACAAGTGCAGCATGAAGGGATATCTTGTCCCTTTTGTAAATCCTCAGTAGTTGTGATGGAATGGCAAGAGACACAATTACCTGGAAGAGCAAACCACCTCTTGAGTTTATGGAGATTATTCATGATGAAAAAGATTTATGCACCCAGGCCTAAAGTTTATGCTTACTCTTATGTTATCAAGGTCCTGGGTAACAGACATCTTAATGGATTTGGAGAGTTGTGGTTTTAAAAAATAGGTCATCCTGGTATTTATTTGTTTAATTATTAGTTATATTTCCATACCCCCCCTTTCCATGGACTGGGGGGGGGGGGCGTTTACAGCCAAATTTAAAACAATTTTGTGCAAAATTTAAAATTTAAAAATCAATATACTATATGGCTTATTTGAAACAATTAAAATATAATTAAAACCACGAAATTGCAGACTGGGATCCTCCCAGAACACAGTAAGGGACCAAGAACTACAAGAAGATAAACCCTACAGATAAACCTTTAGTAATTGATTCATGGCAATGTCGAGGTCCAACTGAACAGCAGAGATGTCGTCTTCAAACCCATAGAGTATCATTGGAGTCGTGGGGGTTACCTTTCCAGCACCGGAACGTCGTGATTCATTACAAATGGGTGTGGTGGTGGGATTGCAGGCGCATAGGGCTTAGTATTCAGGGTGTGATGCTAGGTTAGTTGTGACGGATGAGGGTTTACTGTAAATACGGCAGCAGTCTCTGCCCCTATGGGAGTGGTTTTTCTGAAATATTGGTTGGGTTTGTTCTGTTAACTATTATGTGTATTTAATGACGGTATGGGAAGAGACAGTAGCGTGAACTTTAATTTGTTAATGGGCCTCAGAGGTTAACACCAAGTAAACCAGCTACACCCGATATTGGCATTTGGTGGTTTATCTTGTGGTGGCTTCATTGGAGGTCTGACAGAAAGTTAATGCTACTGCCTCTTCCCATACTGTCATTAAATACACATAATAATATAATAAAAAAATAATAATGTCGGTGTTTTGTGGTTTATCCTTTGGCGGCTTCATTGGTGGCCTGACAGGCAACATGTCCCTCACAGAAAAGCAAAAGCCAAAATCAAGAATGATGTCCTTTGTGTTTTGTTGTCTTCTCCATTTCCTTTTCTTCTCTTCTGCTGTCTGCAGGTACTGCCGGCTATCCAGACTACTTTGTTTTTCTTATTGACAATTGTTAAGTCTGGGGTGTTATGCAGCAGTTGCCTGTTTAAATTCTAAAGTCACAGAGCACTTTAAATTCATTTTCTATATACTTTCTCTATTTTATGATCCCACCAGTTCATACTTTCTGGCAAATGGTTTTTCTTGCAAATATTCTAATGCACGGTTGTTGCTACTTTGTCATGCCATTATTTGTATTAGAAGTGTGCCATCTCCTCGCAACAGCTAGCCAGGGGGTCAATTGCTTCTTCAGCTTTTTTGCACCGATGGCACTTGCTATTGGTTGATGTCTTCTCAATTCTGGCTCTGTATGACTTTGTTGTTATTTTTTATGTATGCATCTTCTTTTTAAAAGCTTCCAGCGGAAAGGATCTTGGAGTCTTCTAATCCAACCTCCTGTTCAAGTAGGAGACCCTATACCATTTCAAATAAATGGTTATCCAATCTCTTCTTAAACCTCTACTGCCAGTGGTGGAGTAACCACAACATCTGGAGGCAAGTTGTTTTGCTGGTTAATTGTTCCTACTGACAGGAAATTTCTCCTTAGTTCTAGGCTGGATCTCTCTTTGATAAATTCCCAACCTTTACTTCTTGCACACCCCTCAGGTTCTTTATAGGTCAAGGCCCTCGTCTGTATCTGTTTCTCAAATATTGGAAGACTACTAGTGTAATCCCTACTCCTCCTCTTCATTAAACTAGACATACCCACCCATTTTCTACAACTGCATGTTTTAGTCTCCAACAAATCCGCTTTGTTGCTCTTCTCTGTGCCTTTGATGACCCAGCATATGTTACAGAAAGGAATGCAACTCATTCTTAATAATTGTCTTTATTAAACATCAACCCCAGCTCCCTCAAAGACACTGATAAGGTTTTCTTTGGTGTGAACCCTACCTGATCCTATTGTTATTCTCACTAATCCCCGTGCTTTTTCCCTTAAACTGTCTACT
>JANHFP010001888.1:149450-163654 GCA_032468135.1 Calamaria suluensis | reverse complement strand
GGTGGGGTGAGATGAGGGGGTTGATAGATATTTACCAAGCAGAAGATTCTTATTTTAATTAAGCTCAAATTGTTCAGCTTTGGTTGGCCTTGAAAACTACATTCGTTTCATGAGCCTTTCAACAAAAATAAATCGGCCCTTTAACTTGTTTTTTGTTTATTTGTCCATCAAATTTATGCAGCTGCCTGTCTCATCAAAACGCAGTTCTAGGCAATACACAAGAATAGATGTAGCTGCTAATATAAAAAGAACAGGTAAAAATCTGAAAAAAACCTCCACCACAGTAATAAATATTATAAACACAAAAATGCGAACCATATTGGAGGGGTTTAATAAAAATGGCCCTCTCAACAATGGTGCCATGTTCCTGGCAACATAAACAGATCTTGAGGTAACTTTCTGAATATCAGGTATCAAATATTGCATCTATTTGCCCTGAATGTACTAAAATTAAGTTGAAAAGATTATGCATGCAGGTTGGAACATTTCACACATAATGTTTTCTACAGAAGAGGAAGGATTTAAAGCAAGTACTATTTCTTTGCCAAAACACCGAATAAGATTTAGATTTTTTTTATTTTGTGGAGGGCAGTAAGGCAGGGTTGGTGGGGGTGAACTGTAGTTCTCTAAGCTTCAGGGTATTTTTTTTAAATTTAAGGGGGAATCCAAAACAATTAGCATTTTTCTTCAAGATGTCAACCAGTCCAAGAAAATCAAAACAAGTTAAATATTTCCTTGGGTCCCACACCTGGAACTAACATATTATTTCAATCCTGTCCTTCACTTTTATTTTCTTTTTAAAAAAGCCCTTGTGTAGTAAATAAAGTGCTGAAGTTCAAAGTTGAGATTTATGGTAGAAGGAAACAGTTTCTGGATATTGGGCACAAACTTTGATGGGTTTTTCTTTATCCAAGATTCCTTCCAATTGATGATAAAGGCTAAATCAGCTTCTTTAAAATGGGTGGCATAAAATTGTTGTAAATAAGAAGTCCAAAGAAAAGGTGTCAGTGAGGGAAAAAATACTCTGCATGTTTTTTCCTACAATACTTTAAAGAAATAAAAATAAGTCTAACATGTTCTGTTGTCAGGTAGGTGTTGATATTTTTTTCTTCTATTCAATCATGTCCAATTTTCAAGAGATTGTCTGCATAGGTACCTGTGGTTTTCTTGGCAAAATTATTGCCTGTGTAGGTATGTTGCAAAACATAGAAATGTTTTGCAATTGCTTCCTTCTTAGAGCTGAGAGAAATTGACTGGCCCAAGGTCACCCAACTGGCTTTCTGCACAAGGCAGGACTAGAACTCCTAGTCTCCCTTCTAGCTTTGAAGTTCCTTAACCATGACACCAAACTGTCTCTCTGGAATTATAGTAGCTCAGATTTAAAATAAAGATGTGAATGAATGAATGAATAAATGAATGAATGAATGAATGAAGTGAATTAAATATTTTTGATCACATATAAAAATCATTGCTAGTCATACAACTCACAGTCTCTGTTTCCAGCTTGATGCCTTAACTACAAACTCAAACTCTAGTAGCTCTAGCTGCTGATTTAGGAAGATAAAGTTAGTGGGTTAGATAACTGACCTCAATATTGATTGATAAAATGTTAAGAAATTGACTTTTGTCAGCTTGTTTTTGGGGATACAGACCCATGTTAAATAACTGATGGCTTCTAATGCCTACCCCAACCCTTTCCGACCCTAAACAGACTGAACAGAGAACCCATAGAAAGCAATTGGCATGTAAAGGCAGATTGTAATATTTACTCATAAATCTGCCTTTGTTCCTTCCTTCCTTCCTCCATCTCTTTCTCTAGATCTTCTAACTGAAACAGTGGCATGGCCATATCAAAAATAATTCTGCTGCCTTATCAATGAATTGCAAAAATATTTTTGTTTTTTCAAAATTACAGAAAAATGGGGTTATTCTTTGTTGAAACTAGATGAAGTTGCCAGATGTGGCTGAGTCTATATTGATTGCATTTTTTCATAATCATTTAGATCTGTTTGCATTAGAATTTTAAAGAAATTACCGGTAACTGCCACCTTTGTTTTGGGGTACTTCTGGAAAGTTTACATTGTAACTCTTAATTTTCCCACTGGTCCATAAAAGGATAAGACTTAACATAACACATATCTTTTCTACTTAAACCTTTGGAACATACATAGATTTGCATGTGGAGCCCTTAGAAAGAGAATAGAGACACTGACATCTTGTGACTGACAGAAGAAATGCTATGTTATTTTGACCAAGCAGCAGGGACATTTTAAAAATAATTATAACAATTTACAGCTTTTGGCTGGGTTAATCTTTTTGCTTCTGAATTCTATGTTCAATGGCTGTCCTATTGTCTTAAAAACAATATTAAGTTCCTTCCTGTGAGGAAAAAAGCTGGAAAACATTATAATGAATAAATACATGTTAATGTGGAAGGGGGGAAAGCAAATATGCTAAGAAATCATATCTCCATATCTCCATCAGCAACTTTGGTTTCTGACATGAAGCAGCTTTGATTATTTAACAAGTGTTAAGGCAATTCTTATGCAGATGTGATTACTATTTCTTTACTCATAATAACTCATAATAACTCATAATAACCATCAATTTTACACAGCCTTATCTTCTTGTCAATAGGGACAAAGTAGCTCAGTGGGTAAGACAGCTGAGCTGAGCTTGTCGATCCATAGTTCAGTGGTTCGAATCCTTAATGCTGCATAATTGTGTGAGCTCCCATTACTTATCCCACCTTCTGCCAGCCTAGCAGTTTCGAAAGCATGTAAAAATGCAAGTAGAAAAAATAGGGACCCCCTTAGTGGGAAGGTAACAGCGTTCCGTGCACCTTTGGCATTTAGTCATGCCGACCACATGATCATGGAGATGTCTTTGGGCAGCACTGGCTCTTCAGCTTTGAAACAGAGATGAGCACCACCCCCTAGAGTTGGAAACGACTAGCACATATGTGAGAGGGAAACCTTTAACTTTTTATCTTCTTGTTATAAAAGAGCAAGTTCATCAGAGTACACAAGAAAGAGCAATAAACAGCAAAATTCAATGAAACATTCATGTTAGTAATTTAAAAAAAAGAAAATGATAATTTGAGTTTGGAATTGGTATGTCTCTGTGTTATAGTCAATAAACAGTTGTCAAAGTCTTTCCAACTGCTCAAAGTATTTATTTTATTTGTCTTTTGTATTATAGAGGTGAACATTTCAGAGGAATAAGCAAAGAATGCCAGAGATTATAAATGAAAAGTAGAAATGGAAATTCTCTTCTATTGTTTGTGAAAGACCAGAGAAAAACCAGGGCCTGATTTGTAAATTTACACACAAAAACAGACACACAACTATCCATGCTGGATCTCACTAAAGAATTATTAAGATCAGTTTCTTCCTCATATTATTTTAATTTAATCCTCCCAAAAAGTTCCTTTTTACCCCACTGGATTTAAGAACTAATTTAAGAATTCTTATCACAATCATATGTGGAAAGAGCAGTGTTAAAAATAGAAGCCAACCTTCTCTCCATAGAATTGCAATCTAAGTGAACAAGAAGGTCCAGGTCTCTCCATAACCTATTTTTAATTTTCTTAAAATGATACTCTTTAAAGTTCTCTAAGGGAAATGTTTTTTTTCTAATAAGAACTTTTTAAGTATATTGCGTTTCAGCTCTTGGATGAAAAGCCATCCAGTTGTGATTTTCATTCTTTGCTTAATTGTGGCACTGACTGAACCTTTACTAAATGAGAAGTGATCAAATGTTCACTTATATCCCAGCAAGTTACTGCCAAAATATTGACATTAAATAGCAATCCATCTGGATTCTGATTAGTTCCAGCCCTAAGCTATTGCTCTTAGGTCATACTTTTCAAGTTGGTTCTTACCACTCCCAAATATAGGGCAATTATGTTTTGACAGAAAAACTGTTCCATTCTAACATGTAATGCTCCACATTATGGAAATGATTTTGTGGAATTATAGCCATTAGTTTATTCACCAAATTTAGACCATTATCATTTACCCAGTCAAGGTGAAAAATAAGCAGTTTCTACAAGCTTCACACAGATTCAAAGGTTGCCCTGCCATGACTCACCAAGAAGCAAGAATTTTCTAATTTCTGTAGCCGCCATTGACTTATTGGGAATGACTGGGCAAGTTGCATTCCAATGAGAAAGAAGGCCCATCTGTAAAATCCTAGCTTTCTTCACCCTAACCATTCTTCAAGTCCAAGTATAAACATATGGTAGGAATTGAGTCCTCTGCAGAAGTGATTCTTGTCTCAAATTGCCTATGTGACAATTAAGTGTGGATGGCTATTTTTTTTAAAAAAAAGGAACTTGTGCTTTCCAAATGGTAACTTCATACAAACATCTGACCTTCTTAAGATACTTGAGTAAGCTAAAGTGGGATTTGATAGATTGTAGTCAAGCATGTGATAGGAACCAAGCAGTGGTCGGTTACTACTGTTTCGGATCGGTTGAACTGGTAGCAGCAGCAGGAGACTCCACCCACCCGCCTGGATGCTCAAGTGCATGTACAGAGGTTCACGTGTGATCACATGCACAAGAACCCGTAGCAAACTAAATTGAAACCCACTACTGGAACCAAGCCATGATGCTAAGTGACAATACAGTTTATTGGAGTTGCTGCATGTTCTATGAAGTTAGGAGTAATGGGTTTTTTTTAGCCTGAGATTAGGTTTATTTGCTATGTGAGCACAGCCACAGTTGAAGGTTCTCAGCTCTATGAGTCAACTAGTTTTGATTTTGTGATTATGTCCGTTGTCTCCCTGGAGATATTGGTAGATCATGGGGATGACATGAGAGACTGTAGCAAATCTCCAGTATCTACAAAAGCGCAATAAATGCATTCATGGTTAGAATTTCTGTTTGTAAGATGAACCACAAATGTGCCCTTTGAGAAATCTTACCTTACCAATAGAGTGTTTAGAATATGGGGTGGTATAACTCTTTGTTGTGAGACAATTTATCTTCTGATAGTACAAGTTAGGCTTCACTATCTTCTCTTCAGAGTATGCTGCTGTAATTGATTGAATAAGTTGCTGTATTAATTCCACATAGTGTATATATGAATGTTGCCTTGAGTCACTTAAAAAAATAATACAGGTAGGAGAAAAATAAAATAAAAACATTAAAAACATTATATCTAATGACAAGTAGAAGAAAAAGGAACTGTATGCCTTAACTGCAGATAGTCCTGTGTAGTTAACCTGCTTCTCCATCCTGAATCCCTTGATTAATGTGGAATACTGAGTTTCATTTACTATGTACTATTATCTGTTTGAATTATTGCAACACATTCAGTGGACCAGTTTTTATTTTGACTTAAGCAGGGAAGAGACTTTCAAAATCAGTGGTCACCAACCTCCTCAGAGTCTCATGGACCACTGGTGGTACGTGGAAAATTTTTCACAGAAAAAATTATTTGCATTTTTTATATTGCACTAAATCAGAGGTCTTCAAACTATGGCCCCTGGGCCGGATATGAGCAAAAAACATTTGTGTTTCTGCAGAGAGTCTACCCCTTCCTGGCCTTGCATTCCTGCAGGTCTTCCCTCTGCTTGGAAAGCCTATGCTCGTAGTCCTCAGCGAGGTGCTTCTGCTGAGCCTCCTTCTTGGTCAGATCCAATTTGAACTGAGCCAGCTGTTTTGCCAACTCTTTCTCATGGTGGCTTCTTAGCTCCAACAACTGCTTCCTATTGGGGCCCTAAGGAACCCCGGAGGAGCAGGTGAGGAGTGGCTGGGAGGAGAGGGGTAAGTAGGGGCCAGCAAGGTGCCCCTCGATGCAAGTGACATCAAATTGGCCATGTCCACCCAGTCACCAGACCAACGTAGCCACACCCATCCAACCGGTCATTAGGCAGATCATGTTAGTGGTCCGTGGGATTTTAAATTATGAATTTAGTGGTCCCTGATGTCCAAAAGGTTGGTGACCCCTGTTCCAAACAACCAAAGCCCCCAACATTAATCTGATGAAGTATGGTGACTAGATCAGTATACCATCATTTTTGTTGGGGTGAAGGCAATTTTTCCCCGTTCCATTCCCACCTGGTTGGCAACAGATGCCACAGTCATGTATGTCTATTTTAGGGGCACTTGCTTGCAGGCGTGGTGGCTGAGCAGCTAAACATGCTGACCATGGAAATGTCTTTGGACAATGCTGGCTCCCTCAGCTAAGAAAAGGAGATGAGTACCTCTCATTCTCTGCCAGTACAGTGTGTGAAATTTATCAGTCCCTTACCTGGACCAAGGCAAATGGGACCCAAGTGGCATGGCGGTTCTGACTCTGAGACTCTGAGGAGGTTACTTTAGAGGAGGCATGTCCAACCTAGGGTGATTTAAGGCCAGTAACTCTCTCTCTCTCAGCCCAGAGAGAGTCAGTCAATTCCTATTGCAACCAAATATTCAGTACTTTGAAAAAAGCAGACTCCGCACTTGAGGGAAAATGATAGGAAATAAAAACAAATCTATACTTTGCTAAGAACAACAAGCACAAAACTAAAATGAAAATTTGTTTGGCTTTATTTCACTGCTTTGTTTATAAGGCAGGACCGCAGCAAAATGAAACTTAGAACTATTATTATGATCTTTTATAGTATCCTATTCATGCCACTAGTGAACCATTTTATTGTCCTTTCTTTTGTAAGAATAAGTAGCACATGCTCCCCCCCCCCAATAAAGTTAAGAGGCACCATTTCAAACTGCTGATAATTAAAATAAACCTTTGAAGTTTCCACTTACCTGGAAGTCAGTCCCTGTGAAACTCAAAGGGGCTTACTTGCCAGTAGACATGTATAGAATTGCAGTGTAAATAATAGTACATATTTAAAAGGAAGGTAAAACTGAAAAAAAATGAATGATATATTGAGAAAAATGTTTAAGAACAAAAAAGACACATCATTTTATAATCTTCCATCAAAGTCATAACCCAGAAATCATAGTCACTTTCAGCTGCTGCTTCTCAAAACATCTTGGAATAGCAGTTGAATTCACATAAGTGGTCTTTTACTTGGTACAAAACACAGGAGATTGGAGACAGAGATGTAATTTGAGGTTGTGGTTCAATTTGGCCCAAAGGTTGTATAACCTCATTTCAAAGTCAAGCTTTAAGAACAATGTCTTCCTTAACGAGATGAAAAAGGATTCACAATCTTCATTGAAATGTAGTTCTAAAAAAAATAAAAAGGAGCCATGAGGATTCGTCACATTTAGACAGGCACGATAGTTTTTAATTCACAACTAAAATCATTGCAAAATAGTTTAAAGAAAAAAAACATGTATATTATGTCAATAATTTCCTTTATATATAGACTCCTTTTTGGCTCACAGCTTAGGTTCAAATAGATCTTACTCTGGTTATACACTTAACATGCTTTCAGAGACAAGGAAGTGATCTTTAATATGACCTTGACATAATTATTACAATTATTAATTTAATAATTAAACTAAATAATTAGTTTAATTACTGTTATAGTCTTTGATTTAGGACTGGTAGCTTAGTTACAATAGATTCCCCCCCCCAAAAAAAGATACCTATAACCTGGTTCCAAAGCTCAATGGCTGCTCCCTTTGGGCTAACCTTTTTGCCATCTCATGCCAAAAGCGGGGAGAGCACCGGGTGGTGGTGGTGTCGCACATGTGCCCAGACCCATAATTCTGTATGTGCAACACACATACATGCGCTCCTCCTGCTTTTTGCCTAGTGGGTTCAGTAGGCCTGTTTTTCACTGTCCCCAGACTTCAGAGTCTTTCTAAGAGTCTGGGAGGGTGAAAAATGGGCCTTCCGGTCCCACCGAAACTCGGCAAATAGGCCCTTTTTGGCCTCTGGGGGGATGGGAAAGGCTGTTTTCACCCTCCCCAGACTCCTAGAAAGACTCTGGAGCCTGGGGAGAGCGAAAAACGGGCCTTCTGCACTCCCTGGAGGCCCTCTGGAGTCCAGAAACAGCCTGTTTCCCAACTTCTGTAGGCCCAGAAGCCCTGAAAATCAGTTGACGTGCTGGAGCTCAGCTCATGTGCACACAGATGTGGCTCCGTGTGCCACCCTTGGCATGAATGCCATGGGTTCGCCATCACGGCTCTAGGTCATGTGGTTGTATTTCAGGAGGAACTGGCCTGTATTTATGGTCATCTGCAGCTTCCTGTGGTCACATGATCGTGTTTACTTCTAGATTTAAGCAAAAACTCCCCATAGCGAAATATGGGTTCGCTTAACAACTATAGGAAAAAAAGTTTGTAAAATTGGGTTGTAAGTTGAGGATTATCAGTATAGTTTCACAGAATCAGACATTCTAATTAGTCTATTTACTATAAGTCTAAATAGTCTTTACACTTATAGTAAATATAGTAATATAGTAAATTACTGTTAGCTCTAGGAAAAAGGCTATGGCAAACTAAATATATATGCAGGGATAAGACCAGGAAGTCTCTGAAAATAGACAATTGAACAAAAGAAAAAAATCGCTAAAATATACTTTGAACATGTGTAAAATAACTGCCTATTTAAAGGAATATATAATTGATTTCAATTTTAATCCATTTAACAATATTAATTTTGCTTAGTAAAATTGAAAGCATTTAACTTTCCATCAATGCTTATTGAAACCAAGAAGAAGTCTTTGTCTATGGTCAAGGGCACATATACATAACCTGATTATCAGCCTAACTAACTTGAAAGTAAAAAGATACAAACAGAAAATACATACTGGCAAGGAATATAGGAGGATTGCTAGAAATAAAAGCACAATCAGCAGGATGATGATGCCAATGAAGACCCACTTAAATCTCCGCCACACAATAAATTTCATTGTCTTGCATGGATTTGTGAACCAAAGGAAGGACGTTTCTGGTCGGCTGTGGAAGGGGAAAAAAAGATCCAGTTGGTGCATGGCTTTCATATAGTTGACTATGTGTGCAGAAATCCTAACTTAATATAAATACTATGAATACCATTACTGAACTGTTGAAGATAAGAATCCCATAGATATTAATGGTGTATAATATGTAATAAGAGGCACATGGACTCCTTGCTTAATGATCCTAATTGACATGGGAATTCTGCCAGTAAGAGAAGTAGTTGCTAAGTGGGAAATATGGTGTTCACAAATGTGCTTTCTGGCTGGAAAGAGACAAGACCACTCAGTTTTATAGCTTTGGCTTTTGTTTGCCTCCCAGCCACTCCTCTGTCCTTTGGAATGTTCAAGTGCTAGTTTATTGCCTTGTACACATTGAAAGCAATGCAGTGTCACCTCCCTGCCCAGCTTTGGGCAGGGAGATGTGGGTGTACTATTCAAACAATTGATAGTATTCTTGAAATCCCCTTTTCTCCAGGCTCTCCACTCTGTGCAAGGGTGGTATGGGAGAGGGAAAAAGCAAGTGATACCTATAGGTAATCTCTTCTTTACCTGACCTTTTCCTGCTACTGGTGTGATCACATTATTCTCAGCATGTAGAAGAGCAAACATATTTCCTCTTGAAATCCCTCTCCAATCACTTTCTTAGCAGGAGGATTGAAGGATCAGGCAAATGAAGGATCTGCAAACACTGCTTCCTCCCTCCCCATTGCAGAGCAGAGAGATTGGAGACAAAGAAATTTCAAGAGTTAAGTTGTTTGCAGTAGGATGCATTGGGCCGCATTGCATCTGATGTGTAGAAGAGCAATCAGCTTACTCTCTTACAATCCCCCTCCTCTTCAATCTCTCTGCTCTGTAAGATGGGGGGGGGGGAGAAAGAGGTCAGACACAGGACAATATGTAATGACTATAATAGTGATTACCTGAATGATGGACCCTGCAAAGACATAAAAGGTAATAAATGGGCTGTAAAGTTATTTTTTCAGCACCATTATAACTTCAAAGGGTCACTGAATGAATGATCAGTAAGTGAGCACTACCTGCATATTTGTGCAGATGTTCAACTTTTCCAGGTTTTCTGCCTAAAAAGAGTGTTTATTTCTATCCCTCATCTCCAAATGTCCATTCCTGTTTCTATTGCAGTTCTTAAAACTAAGGTTTGCACAATATGCTTGGCACAAATTAGCTTGCTCCTAAGCTTCAGACATATTTTGCCTTGAAGAAAAGACTGATGATTGGAGGAGAAAGAGCTGCAGGGAATGATTATCAAATGACCATTTCAGTATAATTTTCCAAGTTACAGATGAGAAGTTGTGCGATAATATAGAATTGAATTCTAGTGTCTCCATTAAAGTCAAACCTTTGGGCTTGAGACCAGAGGTGGGTTCCAACTGATGTTACTACCAGTTCTCTTAGTGCACATGCTTTGCGCATGCGTGCCAAATGTGCACTCCATGCATGCACATTAGATTTTAGAACAGCATGCTTCGCTCACTTGCATGCCAAATGTGCGCTCTGCACATTAGATTTCAGAACAGCTGAGGTGCAGCAATCCACTCTGCCACGCCTATCAGCTGGGCTAAAAATGTCAAATTAAAGGTAAAAATAGTGGCAGGGTGGGCAGGAGAGCCCAGCTCCTGGTTGTAGAGAACAGGTTCGCTTATGCAATACCATAATTGCTACCAGATCACACAAATCTGGCCAAATGGGGAGCAACCCACTACCACTAGAGATATGCATTAAAGCAACTTGCTTTGCTGACCGAGGAACTCTGGGAGTTGAAGTCCACAAGTCTTAATGTTGCCAAGGTTGGAGACCCCTGCTCTAGTCTACAGGATATAAGGCAGGGAGGGGGGAGGCACATTCAGAGTTGAAAGGTTCTGTCACTGTAAACATGATAAAAGTAGTTTCAGCTGATTTCAGAGTTTAAGTTCATCTATCTTTCAGGGCTGACAGGAACATACTGATTCATGAGGATATTGTACATAAATATCTTTGAACCAGCACAGATTATTTCATTTTTCTTCATATGACTTCAAGTCATTTGTCACAGTAGGTTGCAATTCGCAGTTTAGGAGATCAATTTTGATGAAGATGTGTACCTGAATTCATGAGTGGATATGCAGTATACTCCACCATTAGTTGTCTTTCTTTCAGTCATATGTTTGTCAGTTACACTTAATCATACTTATTAGCAAAGCTGGCAGGAGAATTCTGGAAGTTGAAGTCCTCCAGGGTTAAAGTTGCCAAGGCTGGAGACCCCTGCATTAAAGTAAAGGCCTCTGGACCACTAAGACCCAACTAATGTGTACATGTGTTCTCACAGAAATGATTCTTGTTTCAAACCTTTAAGTTTCCATGGACTTGACATTCTCAAGGTATCCCCAATACTTTAAACCCTCATATAAACATGTTGGGAAGCCAATCTACATGACCCTAAGAAAAAAAATGGAAAATATCTTACTTTGGCATGTCTAGTTTGGGGTTCATATTAGGTTCATCTCTTCCTTTACCAGCTGGTCGTTCTTCAATGTCTTTTTCACCAAGGACTTCCAGAGTCATTTCAACTTTGCCCTTTAAATAAACAAAAATATTATCAAGAACTTCATAGTGCTGCAGCTTAATGATGTTTTATTCATGATGTTCAATGATATATGAACAAATTTCAAGCCCATTCTGAAATGTGAATCAGTGCAAAGTGTCTCAACTTCAACAGCAGCTTCAACCCCAAAAAAAATCCCCAATTAGATTCTGCCCAAGAAAATCTCCCAACCCACTAAGCAAAAATCACATCCAGATTTTGTGAATGTGGCATAAGGATGTGCTTTGTGTGCATTAGATGCACTGATTTTCGCTGCATATTGGTACTTCTGGGAATTTATCTTCAGAATCAATTCAATATCTTCTACTTTAATATTTGGGGCAAGAAACGGTTATTAAATAGCTCGTGGATTCCATCCCTTCATCAGGGTCTATTGTGGAGAAGGCAAAGAAACGGAATGGATTCTATGAAGCAAAATTTACTTAATTGCTTATTAAATATTGTGTGCAGTACTTCCCTTTAACAAAAAAAGTAAGTCTTGTATGAGGAAGAAGGGCAGCTAAAAGTTTGAGAAGCAAAATGAAAGGATCTAGGACAGTGATGGCTAACCTTTTTGCCATTTTGTGCCAAAAGTGGTGGGGAGTACAGGGGGTGGGGTCACCTGCCTGTCCACACCCATAATTCTGTGCACCCGCCCCCTGTGCATGTGTGCACGCCCCCCTCCGGGGGATGGGGAAGCTCGTTTTTGCCCTCCTCAGACTCTCAGTGGAAGTGAAAAATGGGCCTTCCTTACCCTCCTGGAGTCCCTCCAAAAGCAAGAAACAGGTTGTTTCCCAACTTCCAGTAGGCCCAAAAGGCCGGAGCTGGGTTGGCATGCCCACAAATATGGCTCCGCGTCCCACCTGTGATACGCTTACCATAGGTTTGCTGCCACTGATCAAGGACAACACATCCCAGTCATCTCACCAATGTTGACTCACCTCAGCCAACTCACTGCAGACAAATCGCCATGGAACAACTCGCCGTGGGACAATTCAATGTGGGATAACTCAAAGAGAGAGACAAGTGAATTGTAGCAAGCAGGCCTTGTCTAGCTTTAGGTTTCAACCCAAGGACTTCTAACTTGAGAAGGCTCAAACCTAAAGCGAGACAAGGCCTGCTACAATTCACTTGTCTCTCTCTTTGAATTATCCTACATTGAATTGTCCCGTTGGCCATGGCAATTTCTCCCATTCTGAAATGAAAACCAAAGGATTAAGGAGTATTAACAGAAAGGCAAGTTAGCTGAGGTGAGTTGGCCATGATGATTTCTCCCATTCTGAAATGAAAACCAAAGGATTAAGCAGAATTAACAGAACCTTACAGCCAAAACACGGGAGCCATCTTTTTCGACATAGCATGGCCACCATCCCCTCATGGATTTTTGTTCAAAGAGTGAAGCAATCTTAACATTCTTCATCACATTCATTGGCTTGTGCTCTGGAATCATGTCTAAACTGCACTTTTGTGAAACCTTTGCTGGCACCACTGTGTTATGCAAATCAAGTTCAACAAAACCTAAAGAAAAAGAAAAAGGGCAGAGAAAGAGAACATAATTATTATCTCAAGATATTTTGGCACACAGAACTTCAGGGCATAACTTTCCCTCTCCTGAAATACTTTATACATACCCAGATAATCATCCAAAGAAAATTTATCATTATCCCATATTTGAATAAGCAGCTTGGGTGGAATTCTGAATTCGGTATTGTCAAGACTCCAGAAGTGTTCCTAAGAGCCAGAATTAGAACAGAAGGAAGCTAAGCAAGGGATTTATAATATATTTCCCTCATCATCTTTTGCAAAAGTGCTCTTAGCATCACCCATCTACCACTTTCTATCAGCAGCAATTCAGTTCTGCCCAAAGAAAATCTACAGAGATTTGAAAAAAACCAATTAGCTTCAATTCTCTGTATTTCAAGGTAATGCATACATTAGAAGCCAGTGATACTGACCACTGACAGCTGGTTAAACACTCTGAACATACACATAAACTAGATTCAGTTAATCTTGTACAAAAAATCTTTGGCAACTTATTTTTTTCTGCTGTGAATTTGAGACAATGCTACATGATCCTGGGAAAAGATAGATCTGTTTTAAGAAGTTGCAGATAGGTGCCTCATGTTTTGCCTTCTAATTTAAGTGTGGAACTGTCCACTGTTAGGGATTAGTAGAATTCCATGATTTGCACTTGGTAGATCATTAGCAATCTGTGTTGAACTGTGTTAAACCTTCAATACACTATATGATCCCTATCCCTTGCTTCGGTTTGTAGCCCTGCTGCCACATTTGGCAAAATAATGCAAATCAGAATAAGAATTAAGAGGAGGGGTCTTTTCTGTGACACCCTCCCAACCCCAATCTTTGGAGCTCCTAGAAAAGATTTTGAAGGCCCAATTGTCCTGACTCGTTTTAAAATCTTTCATTGTATTTTACCAAGTCTTTTTATTTTGAATTGAATATAGTTTTTCGTTGCCTTTCAATGTCTGATTATATATTTTGCATCTCTGAATTTCAATTGTTTAAAAAACTTTTGCCTAAAAAAAGTGAACTTTCCTTCTATTGTCATTGCTACAGTAAAAAAAGAGAGAAAAGTGTTTTTATAGATAGAGACATAAATATTAGCTAGCAAGGTATCCTGCTGTTCCACCTGTGCTGCCAGAGGAGGCATCCTGTGGGCTCCATTGGCTCAATTATTTTGGTGGGCAGAGTCAGGAGAAGGTCCTTTTCTGCCATTCCACCTGCCCTGTGGACC